>QEQW01000046.1:0-77745 GCA_004016085.1 Claviceps quebecensis
TGAGTTTGAATCAATTAGAGAACACCATAAATAGAAGAATAAATGTCTGTCTTTAGTTGTTTTAGCGATACATGCGCTGTAACATGAAATTTGTGCCTGAAAAAAATCTGCGTTTCCGTATAGGGTATGTATCACGTGACCATGAGACCAGATTCAGAACAACGATATTCACGATATAACGATGCGAAAACGCGTACACAACTGCATCGTTATAACGAGTTTCTACTGTACATACCTACGGAGTACATACCTGGTACATACCTACCTACTCCGGAGTCCGTACGTTATTTATGTACCTAGGTACTCCGTATGTACCTATGCAATTGCAGAGAAGCGAAGCTGAAGACTTCAAAGTACCACCTGACCGAAGCTGATGCCATTGGCGAGGCTATCGTCCGTGAATACGCGTGAAATCGCGTGCAGGATGCGCATATCAACGCAACGTTATTATCTCAGACGTACATACTACACTACGGAGCACGTGCCTACTCTTCACAGGTACCTTAGGTTAGGTAGGAGGTACATGCCTACCTCAAACTCCATTCCCCATCTTTACTGGTAGGCGTGCCGCCAGGCATCTAGTGACGGTGCAACGCCGTGATGTAGTACTCGGGCGTAATGCATCTACTGATTAGGTACTTGACGCCTACGGAAGTTTAAATATGCGTACAACAAGGCATTGCCTCGCAAAGCTGCGAGGAGATGCGCCACTTTCACTCCCGTGAACATGTACATGCATAATCATACGGAGTATTCTCCGATTGGATCCGCGCGGCCAAGAATCTCGTTTCCCTTCTTCCTTGAATTCTCACTTTCTTTCTTATCATTCTCGTTTTCAGGATGCTCTCTAGACTCTTGCAAGTTGCAGTCGTCCTATGGGCCATGGCCGCCTCGGTCGCCTCAGCAGTATGTCCGCCTGTTACCAGTTGGTCGCTGTGTCGGCATACTGGACGTGTGCCTACTCCGTACCATCTCTCCATATCTCTGTCTCTTCATATCTTCGTCCCTTAATGTTTCCGTCCTCCATCTATCCGTTTCTTCGTTTCTTATACACCTCGCTCCGCAGATCCCGTGCTCTATGCTCCGAGGCAGAGCCTTTGGGTCGGTATTCTGTCACTTCTACCGAGCTCATTGAATTCAGCAAAGATTCCCCTAAGTTGCATTCGCAGATTGGTAGCTCTGTGTGATCTGTAGAGCATCACTTCAAACTTGGCATGTGTAGGTACGTGGCTTGTCCATCGACTGATACAGTGGGATGCGAAAATGCCTTTTTATCAGGATAGCCAAAAAACAGAGAAAATGCACCTCTTGACCACGTGCATATTTATATGAAATCCAGTGTCCCGCTGTACATATTCTCAACTAGAATTCCAAAACAACCTGCGCGATGAAGCCTCACTCACCTTGTCAGCAGGCCGGACTGTCCAGAGTCCAAATGTTGCGGTAGGGGCCGCAGTCCTTCATAGAAAATGCTATAACGGAGACTTGCTATGAAAAGAATCTTCTTGGCACCTATCATATCGAAGAAATATGATTACAGATACGAAACGTGATTTTCAGCCGAGCCAAAAATAAAAGCCCCGTTAATCAACATTGTGTCTACCTCACAAGAATCGCTATTTGGTGCCCGGCCGAAAGACAGGATCGTCCGCAATGGTCCGAGGTCCTTCGTGATGGTCCGATCGAATGTTTAGGCAATCGTTGATCGCTATGTACTGTATGTAGTGATTTACACTCACATAGTTGTCACAGAAGAAGAGTTTCAATTCGTGACCCAGCCATTACCGTCTCTCGAATCTCGACCCTAGTCCCAATCCGTTGGCTAAGCCCGTTCTAGATGTAGAGTGGGGTTACTTGGTGTTTGACTCTGGTGGATAAGCACTGAGCAGCCCGCCAATGTGATTCGATCAACATCTGCGACCACATGTGCAACTGGCATCTGGCATCTGGCAAATCTCGTCTCTGGTCCCGGTCGTCATCTCTCTGGCCCCCCGATTGTCTGTCCTCAGGAACAGCATTGTGGTTTCTGCGTCCACCAGCATTGTCTGGCACCCGGTGTTGGAAGTCGCATGATAGGTGCTCTCTCCGACTTCACACACTGACTTCACACACTGCTGCCTTCAGCTCGGGATTGAGGGCTGACTCGTGGATTGGCCATGTCCAGAGAGGACTTTGACGCCGCTTAAAAGTCAGCCTGAATTTCTATCACCTGAAGCGTCATTTTGCGCCGCCGCTCCCTAGATTATCTCCTCCCCCTTGCGTCAATATTAACCACCGCGACGACCTATAACGACGTGTGCCTCCCCCCCAACCGCAATATTGGCGATCGACTTGCCGTGCGAGGTTGTGCGAGATTGTGCGCGTCTTCGACACCACGTCACCCGCATTCGCCATGGACGGCATTGTGGGCTCAGCGCCGCCCGGCTCCATGTTCGTACGGGCGCTTTACGACTACGAGGCAGACGACAGGACCAGCCTGAGTTTCCATGAAGGCGACATCATTCAAGTCATTACCCAGCTAGAGAGCGGCTGGTGGGACGGCATGATCAACGGGGTCCGAGGCTGGTTTCCCAGTAATTATTGTCAGCTCATTTCCGCTCCCGACGACCTGCCCGACCTGCCGTCAGTCCAAAGCCACAATGGATTTCTCGACTATATGCATGATGAAGTCGACACTGCGGTTGGATTCGAGGAGACTTTTGATCAAGATGACGACTCTGAGGCCGATGGCTCCGGCAGCCATCCGCCATTGGAAAGCGCTGATGCCAGCCGTCAATCTCGAGCAGATTTTTGGATTCCACAAGCTACCGCGGACGGGCGACTTTTCTATTACAACATGATGACCGGCGATCGAAGTATGGAACTTCCACTCGAGTCGCCCGTCTCCTCGACCGAGACGGGTCCTCGGGATCGAGCAAACGTGAATGTCCCGGATAAAACGAGACCTCCACCAGAAATGATGGCCCGGGGCCTGACACGGGACGAGGACGACTCCTCCATTACTTCTGCCTCTGAAGCTGAAGGCGAACCACTCATGCTTGCCTCGCGTAACTACATGGTACGAATTTCATGGGTTTCATCCCAACCGTATTCCCTTTTTTTTTTCGTATCTTTATTCCCCTCTCTGTACCTTTGGTTAACATTCGGCTTTGCAGAGAAATCGAGCCTCCATCAGCGGAATGCTGTCTCCTTCTACCTCGATGGATTCGATAAGTGGTGTGTCTCCTGTACGCCACAGAAGGACGGAAGCCCTTGCAACTGAGGTGCAAGCCACTGGCCAGTCTCCAGAGATGGCTTCCGCGACATCATTCACAAGCACCACATATAACCTCCCGACCACAGCGACAGTTTCACGATCGTTTTTTAACGACGGCTACACGTCGCCCCTCACATGGAGTTTGCTGGTAACCAACATGAAGCGTGCCATCGATCGCTATCGTGACGCCATTGCGAACGGCAGACGATCAGAGCATGTCGCTAGGGCTGAGGATATCTCCGACCACCTGCGGCTTCTGCTTGCCGCAGGATCTGGCACTACCGACAATCATTCTGGCCAGCCGTCCATCATCTCGACAAACAAGG
Organism: Claviceps quebecensis; assembly: GCA_004016085.1. Classification (NCBI taxonomy): domain Eukaryota; kingdom Fungi; phylum Ascomycota; class Sordariomycetes; order Hypocreales; family Clavicipitaceae; genus Claviceps; species Claviceps quebecensis. Next base: position 3,583 of record QEQW01000046.1, read on the forward strand.
CGCTGTACCCTCATTTCAGGGATATGATGTCGAAATTTTCCAAGCTGGTAATATCGTCACACATCGCTGCCGCTGATTGGCCAAACGAGGACTCGGCTCAAAAGTGTATCCAAGAAGCCGACGGTGTTCTTCTCGGAGTTTTCAGCTATGTTGAAGTTGCTCGACAACAGAGAGGAGAAGAAATACCGCGACTGTTTCCTGGATTTTTCATCGGGAGCACAATAGGCGGAAGCTGGCAGAACAACGGTATAGGCCCTCGTGATCTCGTTGCGCCTAGCGGTCCAGAAGACGAGGAAGGTTCGATCGAGCCAACGGCGATATTAGACAGCAAACTACTCGAACGATTAGACGAGCAGAAACGCATTTTGGTGTCGAGCATACGAGAACTAGACAAGAGCCTCATCGTTCCCGAAAAGGTTATATCACCGCTCCGCCACGAAGTGATTGGCAACAATGTCTGCCTAGCAGGGAGTAAGGTGTTGGAAACTTTCAAAATCTGGATCGCCATGATAGAGTCGATTGACCTGTCGCATCTTCGGACCAGACACCCAAATACTCAGCTAGAAGACTTTGGCATCAACAAGCAGAGCTTGTACGACAATGTATCCGATCTGATACTTGGCTGTCAAGCTGTTGCTGGTCCATTAGCAGATGAGTGGAGTGAAGTGCGGGGGGAGTCCATGGAAAGTCGTCTGGACTATGTGAAGCAGTGCGCCAGATCCTTGGAGACTAATTCGTCCCACATTGGCTTTTCTCTACAGATGCTCTCTGACCAAATCACCTTGAACCTGCTGCATCAGCCGCGCAATCCTGCACCACGACCTCGGGAGAATTCGCTTACGCGAACAGCGATTCAACGAGGAGACACGGTGGCGTACGATCGGCTACATCAACGGTTGGAATCGAGACCTATGCCCAGTCGACCTCCGTTGATCACAGCCCACTCTTTCAGCGACGGCGAACCGCCACCAGGCCACTTCAGGAAAGGCGACTACTCCAAAGTCAAGAAAATATTTGGAGAAGATCCGTCACCACAAACCGGCATGCAGGCTGGTGATGACGTTCCTGAATACCTACGACTAGACTTTGAGAGTGATGTATCATGGGAAACCAAGACTACTCCACATACCGTAAAAGGAGGCTCCCTGATTGGACTGGTCGAGCAACTCACACGACATGATAAACTCGACTCTAGCTTCAACAACACCTTTCTGCTCACGTATCGGTCATTTACCACTGCTAGAGAATTATATGAACTCCTGGTCAAGCGATTTGGCATACAGCCACCAGAAGGACTCTCTCCATCAGATTATGAACTTTGGCGTGATCAGAAGCAGAAGCTGATTCGTTTTCGCGTCGTGAACATCTTGAAGAGCTGGTTTGACATGTTCTGGATGGAGGAGACCAATGAAGAATCGAGACAATTAATCCGTGACGTATACAGCTTTACGAGGGATAGTGTGAAGTCCGCCGAAACTCCGGGATCAGGGCCTCTAATGGCGATTTTGGACCAACGATTAAACGGCAAAGACGTTGGGGCGCGCCGGATGATTCAAACGGTCAATCAGAGCACGCCTACCCCTATTGTTCCCAAGAACATGAAGAAGCTCAAGTTTCTGGATGTCGACGTAACGGAATTCGCGCGTCAATTGACCATTGTCGAATCGAGACTCTACGGCAAGATCAAGGCGACAGAGTGCTTGTCCAAAACCTGGCAGAAGAAGATTGCCGAGGGCGAACCTGAACTCGCCCCCAACGTGAAAGCGCTGATTCTTCACTCTAATCAGATGACCAATTGGGTAGCAGAGATGATTTTGGCGCAGATAGAGTTGAAGAAGCGAGTTGTCGTGATCAAGCATTTTGTTGCGATTGCTGACGTTAGTTTATCCTTTTCTGTTATCGTTCTTTTCTATCATTGTTTTTATGTGTTTCTGCGGTCCACATGGCAAGCTAACTTTTATGCTCAAAGAAATGTCGAGCTCTCAACAACTACTCTACGCTCACGTCAATCATCTCAGCCTTGGCCACTGCGCCAATTGCGCGGTTAAAGCGGACGTGGGACCAGGTGCCTCAGCGAACACAGGGGGTCCTAGAATCGATGCGCCGTGTAATGGCCAGCACCAAGAACTTTGGCGAGTATCGAGAGGCTCTCCACGCGGCTAATCCGCCGTGTATTCCTTTTTTTGGTACGCTTCTTCATCCTTCAGTAGTCCTCTCCTTGCCACTCCCTTTTACAAAATGATCGAAAGAGAAGCAGACAGGAACTTCACGGTCGGAGGAATCGAATTGCGCGCTAACTCACTATCAAGGCGTCTATCTCACCGATCTCACCTTCATCGAAGACGGTATTCCTTCCACCATCAAAAAGACTAACCTTATCAATTTTGCAAAACGAGCAAAGACAGCCGAAGTAATCCGCGATATCCAGCAATATCAAAACGTGGGATACTCTCTGCAATCTGTACCAGAACTACAGGACTACATCCTGAGTAACATGCATTCTGCGGGCGACGTGCACGAGATGTACGACAGAAGCCTGCAGGTAGAGCCGCGGGAACGGGAGGACGAAAAGATTGTGAGGTACGCACCATGGATGTAGACTATAGTCCAAATGCCCAACGACGAGCCCTCGCATGACGTCGGAGGACCTGGAGAATCGTGTGCAAGCTGCTTCTTCTTTTTCCGCGATTACGTCTGTGGCAGTTTTACAGGACATTCGCTAACTCTTTCTCTTCTTCGATGCAGGGTGCTGGCAGAATCTGGCTTTCTATGAGCCTGGGAACATCACCAACTAAGCCTACGGGTGGGTTGCAAGATTTGAGCGACGAGAGTTCAGAAATGCACTCTTCGAGTCGATTCCTCAGACTGCTTTGAATGCAGAGCTCGCCGCTCGAGTGTCTCATTAGGAAGAAGCCACCGTATTAGCTCAGGGTCCGGCGAACGGGGCATTATCTTTTCGCAGAGGAGCATGGTACAACACATTAACGGCGCTTTTGGTGCTTCCGGCGCTTCTAGCGGCGCTGTCAACTAACTGTTGCAAGGCTTCGTTCCGACCACAAGACGAAGACGAAAGGAGAGCCATACGACCGAAAGCACCGGCTCTCTCTATCTCACTGTCTGACTGATACCCAACCGGCTTGACCCCGTCTGTTAGTGTAGTGTAGTGATGCGCTTCACTCCCTCAATTAGTCATGCCGTCAACGCCGAGCGCATCTAATCTGCCTTGTAAGACTCCTCTGTATAACGACGGCAAGAAGAGCACACTACCGTCACGATGACGCGAATTTTAAGCCAGTGCTGAAGAGTACAGCCTGGACACAAGATTTTTCACAAATGGGGCTATGTTCAGCATGGTGGACACGGGGACCGGCGCCTCAACATGTATATTCTTTCGATCTTGACCATGCATACCTAGGTACATGTGTACATATGTGGGATATATCGAACCAATAAAGGAGAAATGTGAGAGCCTTAACGTTTCCAGAAGACAATCTCATTAGTCTGGGCGTCTTCTGATCTGTTTCACCTTTCTTTGTTCCAGTCTTCTTGTCTCAAAGTCGATTACGGGAGCCCATGAGCCAAGCTGATTTCGATCATGCCAGGCCGACGTAAGGAAGTTGCTGAAACGTGTAAGGGAAGCCATGCATGCATGAAACAGGCTTATTTACAGATTTATATTGATTGTGGAGAAAGCAGATTTCGCCGAAGGCCAGTAACAACAATGAAGCACAGGATATGTTTGCTCTTGCCCTCGATTCTGAACTTCTCTTCGGAAATAGCTGACGCATCATCGCGACGTCAGATGCGGGGCTTCAAGCACCACGCAAAAGTTCCAAGCCACACAAAGAGAGAGGGCATGGAGCTATGGGCACTGACTCTCCATGTTCCAACTTCCCACATCTTCAAGCCGCACCAAGTTCATTTCTAGCACGCGATTCTTCACCACGTTCAACCACGAGATTGTAAACTGCAGGATTTTCAAAGCGACGGGAGGTGAGGATGAGACGATGACCTCTCCGTTGAATTAGTCTACCGGTAGCTAGCACACGTCTTACACAAACTCTCGAGTACTTAAACCTTAAGATTTGTGGAGATGAAGTTTCTCCTTGACACGTTCTTTCATGCTCGGCTTGTCGTGGCTGCTTTTAGCGCCGGCGCCAGATGATCCCGCGTGTGTCTTGTGAGAGTTTGGACCATCACTCGTGTCTCGTTCGAGGCCTTTTTCTTCCATGAGTCCTGTGATGAGAAAAGTGTCGAGGGGGTTTCTCCTGATCAGCGTCATGGTCTTAAGGCAAGATGTGTTTGCAGAGAGATACGTATCTACAAACAGCTTGCCATCGTGTGAGATTGGTATAGGTATGTAGAGAACAACTTACGATCAGCTTCCCTGCCGGCCCCGGGCCTGCTGGCATCAAAGTCACCTCCATCGGCTGCAAGGCCCGATGTCCTGACGTATAATTCTCCGGTGCCTTTATTTTCTTCGTCTCTGTTGTCGGCGGCAGCCTTCGCGCTGGCATCTTTCGAGGAACCAGGGCCCTTGGACTTGGACTCGGACTCGGCTTCTAGGTTTCCGGCGTCGCCGCCGTGTTCTTTGGCGACTGCTGCCAGGGGCTTGGGGCCTGGTCCCTTGGGTTGTTGCTCGCCTTCCTCTCCAACGACAACGTCGTTGCGCTTGTCATCGTTTGGTTTGCGAGAAGGTTTGACAGCAGCTGGAGACGGCTTAGTTGTATCTGCATGAGTGTCCGGCTTATTTGCAATAGTGTTGTGTGGCAAATCTTCGTTGAGTGCGGGATCAGGCTTTGTGATGCTTTGCTCGGGCGCATTCGCGTCTAAGACGATGCATTGTAAGCTTGAGATCGCTCTTGCGCCTGGGGTGCGTCTTTCTCTTCCTCTCTTTTCTTCTGATTCTTTTGTTTTACTTCGATACATTTGGGACAACGGCGGCTGCCATCTCACCTATGTTGCCTGCATCGTATGGTTCGCCTTTGGTCACATCGCCTTGCGCGCCGGATATAGGCTCGTTCTGCTCGCCTCCGGTGCCCCAGATAGCTTTGGAAGCTGACTGGGCTATATTTGTGATTGTCTCCATGGTGGATGTCTAAAAAAAATGCAATTTAATCGAGTATTTGCTCTGTTCAACTCGTCAATGGCGCGCGAAGACTTCTTTCAAGAATGCTGGCTTTTCTTGACACTTCCGAGAGTATTGCGGAATCAAACAACGGACAAGATTTCCGAATACAGGGAACAAGTGTTTATTCTTATACCCAACGGCTAGCTACCTAACTACCTACTTCACTGGACAAATATGTTCGTTACGTGGTACAGTCTACAGACACCAAGTGGCGGGGTCCTCTGACGTAGCCGACACCAGCCAGGTTTTGGGGAAGAGGTGAGAGCGCGTAGGTGCCTAGGAACAAACACAAAGAATGTCATCACCTCACTTCTCAACCTGGCTGGCGCTGGATGGCTGGATGATTCAACGGCTCGAGAGTCGATGCGCAAGAGCTCGTGCCGAACAAGCGCCAAGGCTAACCGAACCCGCTCAAACCAGTCCGTGGGCTCTGTCTAGAGGTACCTAGGTACGTATACATACATACCTCGTATGTACCATACAGAGTACACAACGCGTATGTAATAGGTACGTACATGAATATGGGGACCCGAACGTGAGGCCGAGGCTCGAGCTTACCTATGGCGGAACTTGTCGATGGCCGAAATCATAATAAATGTCCGCGGCTGAAAAGGCTGTGCGGCGTTGGCGTCTCGGACCATGACGTCTTTGCTTCTTCGTTCTGGCCTGTCGCATGGTTTTCAATGGTATCAAGCAGGTTTGCGCCGGATCATGTGATGGCAGAGACTTGTGGCCGAGGTCCAAGTTGTACAAAGTGGTTCCATTCCTCGAAATGCAAATAAACGATAGGCTCTAGCGATTGAGGTATCAATCAGGCTTGGTCCTCCAGGTTTATTAGGCCCTGTTGAATCGCAATATACAAAGATATGCTGCCGTCAAACTCTCATTGTCTAATCCCGACTTCATGTTTGGAATTTAGAATTTCGAGAGAGCCTGTACATGACTGGCCATCTGTCGCATGTATGATGCTCGTGACGATGCGGGACAAGTTCAAGTCCGATGCGGGAACTGTACGGTACATATACCCGGATTTCACTGCACGATCCTCCGGCTGTCGAAATGTATCTGGACTTAGATATCAATGCCTAAGTAGGCCGATCAAGGGGGTTCTAATACGTAAGTTATAGTACTCCGTACTCCCCGTCAAGAGTTGTCACACTCCTGGAGTTCTCGACCTATTCAGTGTTCACTGTTCAGGGATATACATATGTATCATACTCCGTAGGTAGGTAGGTATGTATGTACGTTCAGTTGGCACTGAGTGGGTCCCGACAAGAACGCGTGATCGGATCGGATTATTGTTATTGCTCACTCCGCTAGACTGAACGCAAGCGCGCAACTGCACGTCATTCGAATATGTATACAATCTTCATACATGAACCTCTCCTCTATTCGTTCTCGCTCTTCACCGTACACGAATTCGGGGTCTAGTGATTTTCTCCTTTCCGGTGACCGATCTGCCCGAACCTCGATGCCGATTCGACCCGTTTCCAGGGATCACCGCAACACGAGATATCATGACGTCTGACGCCGAGTCTCGAAAAGGTAGCTTCTGGATCGCATCCGATGCTTCTGGCCGCGACTGACAGCTTGTATCAGGCAACGAAAAGACCATAAAAGTGGCTTCCAAGACAGGAAAGAAGTTTGGGGCGATAAGATTGAAGAAAGTACCACCGAAGCACAGTAAACCTGGTAACTGGAGAGATGGCAGCGTGATTGAAGGTATACTCGTCATATCACAGCGCAACTTCTGTCCCGTGCAAAACGCTTACTTCCTCAAAAGTAGACCCTGAAAAGAAGAAGACCGGTAATTCGCCGCCAGACACCGTCTGTTCCCCAGGACCTATCGTGAACGAGCTAGACGATGCAGCTCGAGACACTTTCGCAACTGGTCGACCCTTGGTAGACACCCCCGACCTGCACCAATGCAAACATTGCAAAAAAGGTGTTCTGAAAACGGCTGCGAAGGCACACATAGCTCAGTGCTTGAAGCTTAAGAAGGAAAAAGCGCAAAGGAAAAAGGAGGCGCGAGAAGCCCGGGAGCGCGCCAAGGAGGCAGCTAGGGAGAAGGAAGCCCGCGATGCTGGTGACGGAAACGGCGATGGCGATGGAGCCGGTCATGATAAAAAGGGCAATAACGCAGCTAAAAAACCCGGTAAAAAGCCCCAAGATGAGAAGAAAGGCGGCAAGAAGCGCAAGGCAGACGGCGATCCAGAAAAAGGCCCCAGAGCTAAGAAGAAGAAGGACGAGCCGAAACCCAAAGTCCCGAAACCTAAAGGTACCTTATATCCTTTTCTCTTTTTTTTTTCCGTCGGGTGTTCTGTCGTGACGAAGTTCTTTCCGCTGACGCATGTATTGCAGGGCCCGTCGACGTGGAACGACAATGTGGTGTAATTCTGCCAAATGGGCAACCATGTGCCCGATCTTTGACTTGCAAGAGTCATTCCATGGGAGCAAAACGGGCCGTGGCTGGTCGATCCCTACCATATGATATGCTTCTGGCAGCCTATCAAAAGAAGAACCAAGCCAAGCAGCAGAGTAAGTGGACGCGCAATCCGCTCAAGTTGGAAAAACACGGTACGGCCCAAAAGACTAACGCAATGTTACCTATCCTACAGAGGCTGCCCTCGATGCCAACGCACCCGTCGAGGACGAGGATGAAGCAAACACCGGCCCCGTCGACTCGGATGAAGAGACGGCTGCCGTCATGAATTCTCTATCCAACTGGCATCCGCAACCTCTAGTGCCTCAACCAATCTTTGTACCCATCAAACGACAATACCATTTCTCAAGGCTCCAAGAACAATTACAACTAGCCACTAACGGGGGCCGAACCAATATATTCCAAGTCATGGGACTTGGTGCACCACGAAGATTCTCTGAGAGTCAGCTAGAGTTATATGAGAATGAAGATGCGCCTGGTGAACCCGATACCGGATCCGTTGGCTTTCCCGAGTCGGCACGATCATCTACATTTGCGGGCGCAGCACAGAGGCGCCCTTCTGTAGCAAGTCGTGCCTAATTTCTTCACTCTTGTTCTCTGAATAACGACATTGACGCGGCGTTTTCTGTTATTTCTTTGTCTTACCTTCACCCCTTGCCTCGGCTCGACTTTTACGATTACCTGTCCCTGTCCCCGTCTTACTCGAACCACACTTACTCTATCACGTGTGTTGTGATACCCGGGTATTAAGTCGCTAAGTCTGACGTGGAGGGACAGCATGTGTCGTATTTCCAACAGGTGTACTTTATTTTTTACTTGCATCGTATGGGGGCCCCTTACTCTTTCACAGAACACTCATATCGGATCAGCAGGCCTCAATGCACTGTGTTCTTTTCATTGGTTTTTGCTTCAGGGACTTTCAGCTAGGTTGGGTCTTGGGCGGCGTTTTCTGCGAATCTGGATGGTACGACTGGACGAAGAAGCCTTTGGAAACCTTTCGTGTGTCTCTTGGAATTGATTATACCCATGGGAGTTATGGCATAGCGACGGGCGTACGGCGTGCGTGTTACCTCGAGTGACGGCGAAAATGGGCATGAAACCATAACATACAGAATGAACATCTAAACCAGACTAGCTCGTTTCGTATGACATGATGACATCCCGACTGATTCAATCATCTTCCATCTGCAAATCGAGTGGAATTGTTTCAGTGCTGCAGTTATGTTTTATCCTGCTTCTCGCTCATATTATGCTCTACTTGGCATACAAATGAGCAATCAAGTTACATACAAGGTACCTATGTCTAATACATTATACACCTGACTTTCTTGTAGAGCGTCAACTGGCCTAGCAGGTAGCTAAATAGCTGTCTGTGCATTGGCCGTACGAGCTTCGGTCAGTGCGCATCGATGACGTATGTAGCCAGCGAACCGGTCGACCTCGGCTGCAGACAACTACATCATGATCCACACCACATGACAGACTTCTCGACGCTCGGAGCATGTATTTCCAACTAGACAATTCGTTCTGATTTTATATTTATTACAGGAGAACGGGGCGGGGCGCATTGTATCTATCTCTTCGTGGGTTACTCTTGTTAGGTTGCGCCCAATTACACCGATTACCGTCGTTCAACAACATCTACATCGGCATCGACATCGACATCGACCATTACCATCGACCATTACCATCGATGCCTTCCAACGCCGCTCTCGATGCTCTAGGCCATGCTGTATCCGGATCCATCGGCACAGGCATATCAACTGCAGCAGTATTCCCCCTGGATCTTGTCACCACAAGATTGAAGACGCAACGACAACGGCAACGGCAACTAGACAGCGCAGATCAATACGATGGAGTGATCGATGGGCTACGGACCGTCGTTTCGCGTGACGGCGGAATCGCAGCTCTCTATAATGGTCTCGGGCCTAGCGTTGGCAAATCACTTGTTGATAGTTTTCTGTTCTTTGGATTCTATACCTACTTGCGGCAAACGATTCGCCAGTCTAGTGTAGTACGGGAGTTGGCTACCGGCGCACTCGCCGGTGCTTGCTCTAGAGTCGTGACGACTCCCATCTCCAATGTGGTCACGCGCATGCAGATGCAGTCAGATACGGAATCACTGCGCGAAGCGTTGGCAGAACTTAAAAGACAAGGCGACGGGGTCGCCGGTCTCTGGTCAGGATATTCGGCGACCCTGATCCTGACTATGAGTCCTAGCATCACCTTCTTCGTCAATCGCCGCCTGGCGCGGCGCATCATTCCAGCGCTTGAGGAAGAAGATATTCCGGTCGCTTGGATTGCTTTCCTGTTGGCAGCGTTCAGCAAATCAGCTGCTACAGTGTTGACATATCCCTTTCAGACTGGACGGACTCGTCTGCAAATACCAAACGACGTAGAGTCGACTGGTTCGGCCGGCACTGACAAGGGCGAGAACGCTGCATATAGAGAGCATGGTCCCAGATCATTTCTTACTCGTCTCTTTGAATTATTCGATAAGACTGTTTTTGGCATCATCATTCGGATAATCAACAAGGAAGGCGTTCGAGCCTTATTTGATGGACTCCAGGGTGAGCTTTTGAAAGGCTTTCTGAGTCATGGATTGACAATGGTGACCAAAGGGAGTCTTCATCGTCTTGTCATCCGTCTTTGGTTTCTTTCTCAGCCATATTTGCGAAGACGTATAAGGGAGAAGCGATGAAAGATGCAACGTCTATGAATTTTGGAGTATCTGCAATTGCCGTGTTTGAAAAATCTTCGTCAACATCCGAAGGACTTGTCGGGACTCGGGTGATTATGTGCCAGAGTAGGCTACGGCGCTCGCACTTCGACAAGCCATGTGCCAGGGCTTAGACCTCAGCAGTGGTATCCAACACCGGATTTGTTCACTTTATTAGATCCACGGGCAGAGAAGCCGGTGCCCTCTGACTTGAGAAGAACTAGACCCACGGGCAACGATGATTTCGCCGCTGATTGAAGTTGTGCACCAGACTTATCGCGTATTGGGGTCTCGCAGACGTAGCAGACCAAAAGTGCATCAGGATCAGGCGACGCGGCAGAGACTTCTTTTGCTTTCGATGGTAACAATAACCTTTTGACGCAGCTGAGGCACATTACGTGACCACATTGCTGCATCATGACTGGACTTGACGAGTTGGTAAGGGCTTTGAGGCATGACGGACACGACCTGGTCTTGGTCTTGGTTGACTTTTCGTCATCTTCTTGAAACTGTACAGTTACTAGACTTTGCATCGATAGAGCGTGCGTCGAGTCATCTGAGGATGACGGACAGATAGGCACTGCTTTGACTTCCAAGCTGGTAGGACGTAGATTACTACTGTCTTTCACATCTGGCGTCAAAGATGGTGTCCAGAAAGACGGCAAGCTTGGTTTAGCTGCCTGTCAAGTTTGGAGACTTTCAGCGCTATGCTCTTAGGAGAATGAAGAGAATAAAACTTGAGGAGAACCAGCCTCACCTTTTCGCTTTCTATGGCTGTTCGGGCTCTTGCTCTATCCTCCTTGGCTATCCGAGCAAGCTCATCTTCGTCGAGTATAAACTTGCGTTTCGTCCCCGCTCGTGAAGCTTCGTTCGTCTCAGCTGCTGCTGCGCCTGAATTGACGGCCTGGCCAGAAGAGGCAGCCAATCCTGCTTGGACCAACTCAAAGTCTCGAATAGCCCGTTGTTGATCCTCGCTGTCTTTGGCAACTCTCGCTCTGGCGTCTTCCTGACTTGCGTGGCGGCGTGCCTTCTCAGCCCTCTTGAGCTCCTTCTTCTGCGCCAATAGATTGGCCAGGGCACATTCGCGACAGAAAATGTCTCCCTGGGAACAGGCCACGGGGTCGCGCGCGATTTCTAGACAGAGGCTGCAGGAACCGAACGGAAGGTAGGAATCGCGATTGAGACGTGCCGAGCTGGAGGACCAGTTCGCCTTGGCAACGGCACGTTCATGAGACGTGAAATCAAAGCGCGATGTGTTTCTTTTGCCTAATACGTGCGAGAAAAGGGTGATGTCAGAAGAGATGTTCCACCAAGCTTGGGGTGTGATGCTCGAAATCATCTGGACAATTTGCCCACCAGACGGAGGCTTGGCCGGAGGCAGACGCCTTCGTTTTAATTCTCACAGGGAGAGATCTTACTGTGTGACATAGTATAGAGGGTTTGGGAAATAGCTAACCCCCAGGAAAACGAAAAAGATGAATGCTCGTCTCGCTGGAAGATGCAAGACTCGAGAGCGTCATGCAGGAAAGAAGAGGTACACAGGTGATAGTACACAGGTGATAGTACGGTACTCCTACGAGCACGGCCCCACCAAAATTTGCTTTCCGATGCCAGCAACACCACGCAGACTGCAGACTTCCAAGTTCCTTGTGTCATGTAGAGCAACGCCAGGCGACTCACATCCATTGGCATTTGACGTCAGGGTACCGCCTCTAGATATTACGTCTTTGGCGTCAGCACAGCTGGTGCATGGAGCTCCCCCTCCCCGAGCATTGGCCATGAGAAAGACCCCTTAGCAGCAGTCCCTTTCCGCCTCGTCCACACTCCCTCAGCTCACGTTGCCACCTGTCCTGCATCATGATAGTGAGCCCCGACCCAGCTCCGCGCCGGAGCTTGCCATGGCGCCTGGGCTCAATGGCAGTCATGAGTACGGTCGGACTTATCTCTCGGGGTTTCTTGTTCGGGCTCAACAAAGTCGAGGTCACGGGTCTGCATCACCTTCTTGACGTTCTCGACCGGCGGCGGACTCAGGGTCGAGAGCGAGGATTGCTGACGGTCTGTAATCACGTAGCCGTGTAAGTTGTGGCCAATGCATGTCCTTACACTTATGTCGCCTCTCCTCTCTCTGAGTTCACCCTTTCTTCAATTGATCAGCCCACTGATCTTGGGATAAATGCAGTCTCGACGATCCCCTAATTTGGGGCATTCTTCCCATTCGTTACTTATGCAGTCCTGAAAATATGCGTTGGGGCCTAGGCGCCCATGATATCTGCTTCAAGAACAAGTAAGTCTTGCTACTCATCCATTCACCCCATTTCGCCCTCGCTTTACCCCTACGTATGCCTAAGTATACGTATGTTTGTGCTCGTGAATTTGTACGCATCTCAAGCGAGCAGCAGTTGACATAGCTGCTTCCCTCCGGCGCTACAGGATTTTCTCGACGTTTTTCAGTCTCGGCCAAGTCCTGCCAACTCGTCGTCTGTGGCACTCATCCTCTGGTGGTCTGTATCAGCCAACCATGACGCAAGCTTTAGGCCTATTGTCTGGCCCGATACAAGCCCCGGGAACCTTTAGCGCGTCATTTTCTACGGATGGAAAAGATTCCTTTGTTTCGCCAGCGGCTTTTGCGGGCAATCGTGCCTCCTGGGTTCATGTGTTTCCAGAAGCCTGTTGCCATCAAAGCCCTGACAGCTCTCTTCGATATTTCAAGTGGGGAGTGTCTCGTCTCATCCTGGAGAGTGACCCTGCTCCAGAGTTCATTCCCATGTTCATACATGGCACACAAGATGTCATGCCTGAGGATCGCGGATTTCCAGAATTCCTGCCTCGTATCGGCAAAAGTATCCGAGTCGTGATAGGAGAGCCGACCAACGTGGATGCCGTGTTTGGTCGAGAACGAGCTGCCTGGAAACATCTCGTTAGTCGTGGCGATCCAGATCTCTTGACTCACGGACATGAAGCCACCCAGTTGAGAATTCAGGTCGCCAAATCCGTCCGCGACGAAGTTGCCAAGTTGCGCGAGAGCTTAGGGCTGCCACCTGAAGAGGATCATACGGCCGCGTTGGCTGAAACCTGGTCCAAGGAGCCTAATAAGCGAAAGTTCAAGAGTCCCGTCGATGGCAGCCTCGCGAATAGAAGTTAAGCCGGTTTGTGGGTGATGTAAGAGTACATGCTGCAAGGCGTTATTTTAAGAACCAACATCCTGCACCCTGCCGTTAACCAGGATACATTATCCGCTGTTTAATTCCCTTCAAAACTTGAATTAAGAGCATATAGAAATACATAGAAGAACCCTCACTGCGGCTGGAGATTTTCCCAAGCTTCGATAGTATCACTCACGATGGCACATTTCGATGGACACGATGTTTCTTCATAACGTATTTCGACGTTTCTATCGGTGGCTGCGAAACCTAAAGTGATCTATCGAAGAAACCATACGGCACAAGAAAAGGAAGAAACAAAACCCCTTTGCCAAACTCCGTAAGCCCAAGTGGTGGAGCGAATGACGAGCCAGCGCTACGCCAGGGCGCAGCCTTGACGTTGGGCAGTGTGAGCATCGAAAGAAACGTTAAAGAGACGTAAGATAGACAAACTCCGCTTCCCCAAAACGCTAGTAAACACAAATATCGCAGAAAGTAATGGATAATAGGAAAATTTCGGATATCCAGAACAATCGTCTAGTAATGACGGTAATGTGGGGCTGGCATATTATGGGGGTACGCTCTTGCATGTGCATACATAGCTTGTTGATGTTGATGTTGGTGAAATTGTTGTTGTTGTTGATGCTGTTGTTGCTGCTGCTGCTGTTGTTGGTGGTGATGATGATGATGCATTATCAGATCACTGAACCATGGATGCTGGAGAGCATCGTGTGCACTGATGCGCAGCTCTGGTCTCACTTGCAGCATCCGTTGTAGCAAGTCGATTCCGACGGGATCTATAGCATGAAGGATGCTGCGCAGGTCCTGCGTTGCATACATTTGGAATGTAGGCTTATACTCGGGGAACTGCGAGATACCGGGCCAAGTGCGCTCCGTGGGAGTTCCCATTATGCGGAATATCCTGACGATTTGGTCTTCGTTCGTAGTTCCAGGAAACAAAGGCCTTCCTGTGAACATCTCGGCCATTATACAGCCTGCAGACCAAATGTCGATACTGGTATTGTACGTTCTGCTGCCGAGGAGAACGTCGGGGGCTCGGTACCACAGCGTGACGACTTCGTTCGAAAATGTGTTGACAGGGATACCAAAGGCCCTAGCAAGACCGAAATCACCCAGTTTCAACACCCCCTTGCTGTTGATGAGGAGATTTTGCGGCTTAAGATCACGATGTAGTACTCGATTGTGGTGACAAAACTCTATCCCCTTGAGCAGCTGATACATGAAGCTCTTGATCACATTTGGCTGGAGGGCGCCTCGTTCGCCATTCACATCCATATATCGTTTTAGGTCGCCGTCCATGAATTCGAAAACGAGCATGAGCTTGTTTTCGGTATGGATTACATCGTACAGAGCCACAATGTTCTCGTGCTTCAGCTCCTTCATGAGTGAGATCTCGCGAATGGCCGTCGACGGAGTTCCTTCTTCCGAGTCGAGATGGATTTCTTTCAGCGCGACGAGCTCCCCGGTTTGCCGATTTCTGCCTTTGAAGACCTAGACAATCGCCCCCGTAAGCTTGAGGAATATTCATATGGCACAGATAAGCAAGCAAGACGGATTTGGTGACATTCGACCTACAGTGGCATATGTGCCTTCGCCCAGCTTTTCCAGCTGCTGGAACGAGCTGGGATGGCGTTTTCCGTCCATTTTTGCCGGATATGGTGGTCGTAGGGAAGGACACGGTCGCTGGCAATAAGATCCCGTAATCGCGTATGGCCTAGATCAAGAGGCCTCTGTCTCGGACCGATGGCATTCGGAGGAGGAGGAGGTCAATGCGATGTAGGAGAAGCGATGTGTGAGGACACAAGGACGTGGATACCTAAGGCAGAGTTGAAGTCGGACTGACGGAGACTGGGAGACGTCAGTCTCTCACGAGTCACGACTCACGACTCACAACGAGTCACAAGTCACGAGTCACGAGGCACCAGCCACCTTAGATCTCCGCTCCCGCGGCCCCCGCCAGACGATTTCCACGGACCTCTTTTCGTCTTAGAAGGTACATAGGAGTAGGTGTGTACCTGGTAGCCTACAAAGCTACTGTGTGCTCCGTACTGCCTCGAGAATTGAACTGTTTATGTACGTTATTTAGGTAGTTACTGTGCATGTAAGTAACACATACAATACCTTTAGGAGTGCATAGGTAATACCCAGGGAATTTTGGACTGGACACTAAAAGGTACCTTTCCCTGGCCCATACATACAATGTACAAGGTACATGTGGAGTACATGTACTGTAGTCTGTGGTTGTGCCTGATTTGCTACACTGTGGCGCAGCAGGACTCATCATCGCGGGGAAGTCGGGGAGATCGCATGGGTGCAACCTGCTGCGTTATCGGACAGCAGACTCGTCGCAAACTGCGTTCAACCCGAAATCAACATCTGCTATCGATTAATGGTCAGACTCGAACTGTACGCGGTTTGGGCATACAGCACGACATGAGATCTGCACACGCCGCCGCCGACATCTCGTGTACTCGCCAGCTTCACGACGTCTTAGACACTACATCACAAGCCGCTCCCGTAGCGCCACTGGCCTGCTTCATTACGACCGAGTCTGCTCTCTATCATGGCCACGATTCGGGCGAGAAAGATGGCTCCAACGTGCCGTCGCAGTCACGGAAGCAGCATGCATACGCGTCGGCACAAGAGTCGGAATGTAGCAGCGAGCAAAGCGAGCTTGGCCATCCGCCGTCAATTTCGCAGAGCAATCAGAGGGCACCCTCACCGTTGTCAACTCCCCTCAAGCCAGCTGCCTTCAGGCCCGATTCCATCGGTAGCGATCCATCATCACCCGGGGACACATCGAGTTTCACCATGTCCGAGGATCCACGAAGCCTCTCGCCCAGCTTTTCGGAGCTACCACGCAGAAGCTCGCCAGGGCTTTCTCACGCAGTTTCAGGCTTGGCTGAGGCTCCGCAACTTGTTATGCCAAGCTTAACGGTGCCTAGGCGCCGTTCCTTTTCAGAAACTGGAAAATCATTGGGCAAACTGAAGATTCTGGTCACCGGACAGGCTGGTCAGTTTACGTGAATCTATCATTGGAAAATGCATGGTAGTCATGCTAATCCGGAGCTGAGAGATAGGCATTGGGAAAAGATCTCTCATACTCGCAATAGCACAATCTTGCACGCATATTGTTCATATGGACAGCATGCAGTCGGCTAGGAAAAACACACCGAGGATCACATATGCCAGCACACGGCCCAAACCGTGGTGGAGGACTTATCAGAGCCAGAAGCTGGCTAAAAGAAGGCCATCTATACTACCTGACGAGGTGCTGGATAGAAACATTTGCTTCGTGGACTGTAACGCCCATACGGGTAGCAAAGAGGTACGCATCTTGCCACACGTTGCGGTAGTAAGATATGTGTCTTCTAACACGCGTGACGCTTCACAGACGTCATTTCCAGCAGTTGAATATGTCGAGTCTCAACTAGCCCATTTACTGCCCAGCCCCATTGATGATGTCAACCTTAGTGCCCTTTTGAGCAGTGGCACCGAACCAAATATTGATGTAGTGCTCTACTTGCTTTCTTCTACGGGTGTGTTTCCCTTACAGCAAGCACGGGCACGTCCTTCAATGCTAACAACGCTCCAGGGCCTTCTACTCTCGACATTACATGCATGAAGAAACTCCAAGAGAAAACGAATATCATTCCTTTGCTGGCGCTCGCCGACCAATTACCGATTGACCAACTCGCTTCCACCAAACAGCAGGTTTCTCAGCAGCTCAAACTCGCAGATATAGACTGTTTTGCTTTTTACCAACCAGATTCGGAATTGGAGTCTCCTTTGGTCTACGCTGTATCAAGCGTAACTCGGCTGGATTACGACACAGTCGACGCCAGCATACTGATGGCTTCTGATTATCGACCGCCACTGATTCGCACAGACCTGGACTCTCTAGTCACAGACATAATGTCAGTCGATGGCAGCGCATGGCTTCGTCATTCGGCCGCCTCTAGAGCGGTGTATTGGCTGCGACAAAGCGGTCAGAAGAACAGGTCGCCCTATTCTGAACTGATCTACAGACCGCTGTATTCAAAGGCCAGTCCCTTTTCAATGTCCTTGACGAGTGCACACTTGGATGAGCAGTACTGGGCCAGGATGGAAGTGTCTAGCTGGGCTGAGACGCTGCGGCAAAGTTTAACTTCGGAGCGCTTGAATCTTTTTCAGCAGCAATCAGAAGTGCACCTAGCCGAAGACTATCTGGTAGCGATGAAAACGGATTGTCCCCGGTCGCGATTGCGATGTTGCCGTCAGCCGTGTGGCGCGTCAATTAGCAGTAATCAAGATCCACTCGGGTTGCTCGAGCTCGCGAGCAAGATTCGAGGCAGTGGCAAGTTGACCCTCGAGCTATTGAGCACTTTTGGTGTATTTGGTTGTCTCGTGGCATGGATCATTCGACCAGAGCTATCACATCAGTGGAATTTGATTCTCACAGGATCCTACAGGTGCTTCTGAAGTCATCGCGCCGGACGACCTTTGAGTCTGGATTAACAATGCGCGTACCTGTGGGCTGGACGTGTCGGGGTTCTGCAGGGGTATACACAACCTGAGGAACTATTGACATTGCCAACAAGTCTCGAACTGCTGTTGTTACGCGTCTCATGTTATCGACACCACGGTGACATACCTCGGAACTTCTATTCCATCTTCATCAGCTTTAGCTCGGCTCCACGCAGGAGGCCAAGCATTTGAAGAAGCCTATCAACCAGGCAGGGGATTGCTTCATCGAGAACTGTCTCAAATGTGCATTTAGAGTCATTCTAGAGCTTGAGGTACAACATTTGTGGCCATTACTTGCGCGCCGTTCCCGCTCAGGTTGCGCATAATCCTGCCTACCCGCGTTCCGCGTTCATTGACGAAGCTCGGTCAATGTGTCCCAAAGCATACTCTGGCTATCGTATACCGCCTTTCCGAGAGGAATACACGATCTTGCATTGGTGCGCTATATTTCAGCATGCATGCCTCGTGTAAGTGAAAGCCAGTTTGAATCAATCACCGCACTCAACAGCGCAATGAGTATCAAAGGCTACGAGTCCAGTCAAAGTGGCCTCCATGGCATCTGTCCTTGGGATTCATCAGATCCACCATCAAGGCGAGATTCAATCCCGAGAGACTGAATGGCGGCATCAAATTCAGGCAAGTCATCGGCCGCCTTGGAGACATGCAGCCACCGGACAACGCCGTCGCGATCCACGGCAAAAGCGCCACTCTTCTGCCAGCGGCTTCCGCTCTCCGTGGCACGATTCCAGATTCCTTCATCGGCGCCCAGTCGGTATACGGAGTAGAGCGAAAACGGATTGAATGCGTGCCAGGTGCTGGACAATCCTATACCCCAAGCTGCATAGACGTCGCGCTCCTGGTCAATGATCACTTCGGTTTGCCACGCACCACCGACTTGTGGAATCCACCGTTCGGTTGCTTCACGCGAAGAATGTGAAACAGCGACACAGTGAATATCTCGATGCCGTTCTGATACAGCTGCGAGCCGTTTGAAGGTTTTTTCTGCAACTGAAGTGAAATGGCATTAGCTTGCGTTTACAGTGTACAATTTACCATCACATATATGTGCAAGTGGAGGTATTTGAGCTTTCTGCGTAGTTCGTATGAACATTGATCTTCAGCGATGCGAAACAGGAGCGGAAGAACTTACAAGGACAGCCGCAGTGTCGTAGGAACAAGATTATGGTATCTTTGCCATTAGGCAGACGCAACTTGTCGGTCGATGGTGCTTTGCCTCCTACCACGGGCAGATTGGCGATGGATTTTGACTCTGGTGATTTAAAGGAATCTAGCTCTGCCCAGAAGCCGGACTTGGCCTCGGCTGGCCTCGCTATGGACTCATACATTGCTTTTGGTGGTATAGAAATGCTTTGATGTTCTTAAATAATCCCGTTCATTTATATTGTAAGAACCGATGAACAGAACGATGACGACATTGTGTCATGATTCCATTCTTATCTGCGTAATCGATAAGCCTGCCCTGCAATCTTTTTGATCTGTTTGTGGGTGTTTGTGCATGCAACTATGTACCTGATAAGGACTAAATGTACATATGTACCTGTTAGGCTTATGTGCATATTACCGGGGTACAGGTTACTTACAACTTACGACTCACGAGGTAGGTATGTACCTGTAGCAATGCGGGTATGGCATCATGTAGGTATGAAAGCGACTCTGAGCTTCTCTGCGTTAACCTTATTAAGATAACACGCGGATCACACGCCTTTGAGCTCCAATTTTCTGCTTCTATATTTGTGCCCAGATGAAACTATTTGTGCGCACGCAGCTCATCTCTCACGGTCGTGGTCATGCGCGAAATCCTCACGCTTCAACTAGGGAATCTCAGCAACTACACCGCCACTCATTTTTGGAATGCGCAGGAGTCCTACTTCACGTACGGCGAGCATGAAGAGTCCCTCGTAGACCACAACGTCCACTTCCGGCCCGGGACTGGCGCGGATGGAAGCGAAACGTTTCTCCCACGGACCGTCATCTACGATCTCAAGGGCGGCTTTGGGTCTTTGCGAAAGATTAATCCCCTCTACGATGCGTCTTCGAACTCAGCTCCGGCGGCCGCATCTCTCTGGTGAGTGGTCTATGAAGATGAAACTGCTAGGGAGGAGGGCTCTGGAGATAGAGATTCATGGGAATGGAGAGTAATGTCAATGTACTGACGAGAGGCGCGTCGATTCGACACAGGTCCGGAGACGCGGCCATTCATAAACAACAGCCTCTGAAGCCGAGCGCATATCAAGAGAGCTTGGATGCCGGCATGCAGCCTGCGCCTCTCACTACATCGCACGTGAGATACTGGTCAGATTACTCTAGAACCTACTTCCACCCCAAGTCTGCCGTCCAGCTGTACGACTTTGAGCTCAACTCGTCCATCCGGCCTTTTGAAAACTTCAGCATGGGCACCGAGCTATTCTCCTCATTGGACAGGGAGCAGGATATTGTAGATCGAGACTGGAGGCCCTTTGTAGAAGAGTGCGATCTCATGCAGGGCATGCAGGTATTCACTTCGTTGGACGACGCATGGGGCGGCTTCGGCGCATCGTATCTAGAACATCTGCGCGACGAATATCCCAAGTCCTGTATTTGGGTTTGGGGCGCGCAAAGTCCTATGACAGGTGTCCCGAGAGAGAAGCGCCAGCTTCGTACGACTAATATCGCACAGAGTCTGTATGAGGGGTACTCTCAGGCGTCAATCATCATTCCCATGGCCTTGCCGCCCGAAACATCTTCTGCACCATTCGCGCGTCTGGATCGGTCCGCTCCTTGGCACACAGCCGCGGTATTCGCGGCCATGGCCGAGAGCTCCTCGATCTTTTCACGACTTAAAGGCAGCTCCTCCGGCCATGTCTCCATGAGTGACATGGCTGAAAGACTGAACACGAGCGGTACCCAAGTCGTGGTCTCGGCGGGGATGAGCCCGTTTCCGGAGCCCGCAGAAACGTATTGTGAGAAGGAGACAGTCAGTTTGTTCCATGTCGACGGAGCTGCTGGCACGGAGACAAAAGACCGTCGGAACCGCATCTTTGGGCAAATCACAGGTTGCCGTGGACCTCTTCACGAGAATATGGCGAAGGGCACATCGGAGAGTCCTCAGCGGAACAGGATCGGAAACCCAGTCATTCAAAGGTGTGGCATTTCCAGCGTGGCTTGTGCTTCCGAAGAAACAACCTCCCTCCCTTTTTGCCCCTAAAAACCCAGGGTTATCAAACTGACATAAAACGATGATAGATACGACACATCCTTGGAGTTTCCACTCTTGGACAGCTACCCCCGGATTTACACATCCGCTGCTAGCAAGAGCTGTATGCCTCTCAATACCTTCCTGAGGACAGATACCTCTATCTGCGTACAGCTGAAGGCGCTTCGAGCACAGGCAACTCGTCGGTTGATCAGCATGGACGAACGAGAAGGGCTGAGCAACGGCATCGCTGAGATGGCTGATGCGTATCAAGATGACTGGTCTAGTGGCAGCGACAATGACGACGACGACCTGTAGAAAAGAGACCGATTTTGCCGACAGTCATAGTCTTTCCTGTGCTGCAATCTTCTGAAAGGAGAAGGAATGTGTCAATGTCAGTTAGCTGACGGTGTCGCATTGGGGGGAACTGGGCGTTCAGTCAAAAGTTGCAAATCGCTGTCTAAGAACATGGGATAGAAAGACACAGATCATCGAATTTGTTACTATCTAACAAGTATTCTGCTGAAAGGTAAAAAAAAAAAGATAATCAAGTCAAAATACGTGCGATGACCCACACATATTCCAGGTCCTACGCCTCAAAGGCAGCTCTGACCAGGGCGCCCATGATTACGTGCGGTAGACAAAGACTCAACTCTGCATTTGCAAATTGAAGGTTTTCTGTCGCTGAAGTGCTCACCGTGTATTTCTTTTTTCCCTTCTGTTCTTTTGTTCCTTTTTTTTTCTATGCTTGCAAAAAGTTATCAGAGTTCGGGTAATTATCTTTCTTCTTCATTTTCCGTTCACCTGCCGAATGTTCTGCTACGTGAGCTGCGTTTTAAGAATATTGTATCGAGGCAGGTGAAACATCTGACAGCTGAGGAGTGAATCTGTTCGTCTCTTATCAAAGTGGCCAGGTTGTAACTGCATTGTCAGACACTGGTCAGCGGGTCAGCGGGCCATGTAAATACGTTAGAGAACCAGACAGGGCTATATCTTCAACATATTTCAGACGCTGCGTCAATAGCTCATCACCTCGGTCACTTGCGACGAGAATCTCAAGCCGCCGTTCGTGGCCTAAGAGAACTTCAGTAGCACCGGATTGTTGATTCAACCTGCAGCGGCAACGGATGTCTGCTGCTTCTTCGCTGGTGGTGGTGCATTGTCCTGGGAAGGTCGATTAGCCTTACGAGCCCATTGCATCTCAGCAAACGCAATGTGGTCTTCCCTTACCTCTGGCGCCTCGCGCTTCTTAATTTTGGTACTCTTCTTTTGAGGCTTCTTTTCGCCACTTTCGAACACATCGTCAGGGAGGTCGAAGCTGTACATAGAGACTTTAACACACGGCTCGCTCAAAAGTTGGAAGGTCTCGGCAGAAGTACACACCAGCGGACATGTTGGACTCCAAGTGAAACTAGAGGTTTTAATTCGTCTTCATACTTCTTCCACTGAATGCACAAGGCCTTGAACTCATCAACTTGGTAGGATAGATCCAAGGATTTGGCAGCTAGATATCATTAGCTAAGCGGGAGGAATACATTTGGAGAAGGAGAACATAATGAAAAGGATGAGAAATGCACAAGGAAGTCCTCATTTGCCATTTCTCGGACAGACAGTTATTGAACCTACCTGCACTTAGCCTCAGACCGATGTAGTGAGTAGTGGTAAAAACCTCGGTCGAGTCGACAGCTTCTGTGTCTTCAGCACTCGTAGAGTTTAAGCCACTCGAATTTGGGGTTTGGGAATCACCCATTTCTTTCTGAACGAAGTCTAAACTTCCTTCTTGTACCTGTGCTAATTCAGAGTCCGTTTTGCAGTGATGACGGCGATTGTAACCTTTGTTGAAAGCATGCGCAAGAGCTATGTACGAATGCTGCTCTAATTTCTGGACCAACATGCGGATTTTGGATTCAACATAGCCTGACCAGATTTTGTGGGCTTCTTTCGACTTGCTGGCCGATGTGACAGATATGTAATACTTGTAATCCGAGGTGAAAAAAGTCTGCTTCACAAAAAGGTCACTCCAAGGTTGTTTGCCCATCATAATGCTCTCGGATATTGCCAGCCCTCGCCGCAACTCCTCTGTGATTATGGACATGGATGAGCGGCCAATGTTGAATGTCGCACACATGGAAGGATAGGCAGGCGTGATGATAGGCATCAGGTGAAACGAATCACTTTTGTAGATCTGATCAATGATTCCAAGTCAGTCGAATAAAATCACTATCACATCGAGATGGAGCCGTTCCTTCATAAAGTAGCGTACCTGGGGATTCCAGACGCGAACTGGGAGCGAACCCTTCTCGATGGGCTTGAGCAAGACAGGCTGAGGCCAACGCCATTGACTCATTACCAGGAAAAACTTGTTGACAATGACAGAAGTGGCAGCCTTTGGGTATAATTGGCAAACTCTGGCAACCAGCATAGCCCAAGCTACGCCACCAGGGAAGCCCATGATGTTGCCATAGAGTGCTCGGCGCTGAGCCCAAAGTTTGATCGCCCGTAAAGCTAATTTAAATGTACTTTGCTCCGGAACTAGAGTAAGTATTTCGTCGGTGACCCGCGTACCATTCAACGAGCGAAGCTCTTTTTCATCGAGTCCGCGAAGAAGGCCAGAATCCCTAAGATCCCGAAACTCGGGCGAGAGCTGCTTTTGAATGACGCGAGAAAAGATCAGATCGATACTAATGCCAGAGTATTCAAACTTGATAACGGGGACAAACGCATCAGTGACCACTGTTAAATCCGTTATGGCTCCCTTTGGAGCCATTGATTGAAGCATTTCAGGGAAGTGTTGGAAATAGTCGTCGCGAGTCACGTATTTCGGCGCCACCACAAGGGTATCGATGTCGGAGCCGGGACCGAATACACCCAGACGAAAGCTACCATATGTGAAAATCTTGCCCCGGGCGTTTTTTATGAGAACATCGTTCTGGGGTTCTTTTTCACGAGCGACACGCTTGACAAATTCGTCGCATATCTGTTGTAGAGATTCGAGAACCTTGTACCTATAATTGGCAGATAGAAAGGCGTGTTAGAAGAACAGGACCAAGGCTTGGGGGGACTCATTTCTGCACAATGAAGCATTCGCAACAATCGTAAGCAGGTCAAGGCCCTTGGAAGTGTACCGTTTCTCCGTGTCCGAAGGTTTTTCAAACGTCTTCTGTCGCCGGAGCTCCTCGATAAGCGCATCGCTGGCGCGCTTCTCAGATTCGGTGGGCAATGCTACGGACATGGGCGGCGTCGTGCCAAAGATTTGATCGCTCGCCATGATGTGTGGTGATAGTGCCAGAAGAGTTTGAGGCCACGATGAACTTCGTCAGTCGAGAAGGGTCATGAGCTGAGTTGCCGATGGCTGCTTGGCTCGTATACGACCAACGACCTTGACTCAAACACGACCATGCGGCAATGAGGAACGGAGTAGTCGGAGAGGATATTGTTGTGTCTTTGTTTGGGGCGCTTCGTCGACGGACGTTCCCTCGTATGCTTGGTGTACTGCTACCGATGATGCTGAAAAAGAGCTAACGGCGTGTGCTTAGCGAATAAAAAGCAGAAGTGTCAGTACAGGGTGCATACCTATTTTGACAGCTGAATGGTGCATGCAGCAGCATGATTGCGTTTATCCGGTATAAGGAAGAGCGGGCACATGTAGAGGTAATGCAAGTACTCCGTAATACGTATGCACGTGTGATTGGGGCCCAAGGCAACTTGGCCCTCAATTCATCTATCGGGGGACTATTCGCTCGACTCCACTGTGTGCATTCCAGCGAGCCCATGTACCTACACAAAGTACATATGTACCTACTCCGTATCTTTACACGTACATATAGTACTCCGTAACTCACATACGGTACCTGTGTACAGCCTTTTAGTACCTTGACTTGCAGCAGTGACTCGTGAGTACTCTGACCACGCACGGACATTCCCTGGTACATATTCGCAACGCGAGAACGCGGTCGCCGACGTGGAGAGTCAGCCATCATTGTTAATTGACTTGCCGCATCTGGAAGCGTCCAAAGGTTTATCGCCTTCCCCCAAGCATCAACCTCCCTCCAGGTTATTCAACACGCACAAAATCACCATGGCTCCATCGACCAAAAGAAAACCGCGTGGCCGCCGCGACCTGCGCAAAGACAAAGATGTTACCGACCCTGTCGATGTTGAACATTCGTCTCCTACCCGACCGGCCAAGCGTCGCAAAAGAGCCCATGCCTCGGACCCAGCCGATTCGGCCACCCTCCTGTCCAGTGCCACATCAGCATCTCAAGCGCCCGATAATGGACATCATGCGGAAACGGACGACGATCATGTTGTTTCTCAGGTCACGCAGCAACTCAAAGGTCAAGCAGTACAGGCCAGCAAGGATCACGCGAATACCATTCATGAGGCCAACCGTGACGGGGTGAAAGCATATGCCAAGGTGGCCGCTCAGGACTGGACCTTCTACATCACCAAGCTCGCTGTTAATATCGGGCGAGCTCCGGAGATGGCCCAAGGCGATGAAAACGATGACGATGAAGCACACGTTCACATCGACCTTGGCCCCAGCAAAATGGTGTCGCGAGACCATGCCTCGATTTGTTTTGACTCGAAAGACGAGAAGTGGATTCTCCAAATCAAAGGTCGCAACGGCGCAAAGATTGATGGAAAGCCATTGAAGCCTAGAGCGCTGCACTCTCTTACTTCTGGCGAGGTCATTGAAATTGGCAACGTTGAGATGATGTTTGTGTTACCTTCAGAGATCTCGCCTCTGAACGTCGATCCCGCCTTTCTTCAAAGAGCTGGCCTCAAAGCGGAAGCCATGCGAAGCCCTCCGTCTTCTCGCCAAAAGCTCATTTCTCCTGCACCTATCGGCTACCGACGGCCGGGAACACCACAGTCAACACCGAGAGTGGGTAACGCGGCGGCTGCATCTCCCGCAATCATCACTCCAGCAGTCATGATAGGTCCACATGGGGTTGATCTGAGCCTAGAGGAAAATCAACACATAAAGCCACAATACAGCTATGCTCAGCTGATCACCCAGGCCATAATAAACGCTCCCGACGGGAAACTAAATTTGAATGGAATCTACACTTTTATTACGAAGAGCTATTCATATTATCGCCATCAGCAAGCGTATAGCTGGCAGGTACGAGAATATCATTTTTGGCAATAGAAAAAACTCCCTACACTGCAAGTTGCAAATGACCCGTGCTGCGCTGCTTCTGACTCATGCTTTGTGTCTTCTTCAGAATTCTATTCGGCACAATCTTTCTCTGAACAAGTCCTTTGATAAAGTTGCTAGATCTACTGATGAGCCTGGAAAAGGCATGAAGTGGCAACTCATCCCAGAGGCGAGAGAAGATATGATCAGAAACGCTTACAAAATTGGCCGAGGGGGCCATCGAGGCTCTTCAGCTCCATCCTCGCCAAGCCATCTCAACTACATTACACAGGGGCCAAGAGACATGGTGTCGCGGGATCCAATATCTATGCGAAAACGGATGACATCGCCTGGGCCTTCTCCCACTCCTCAATCGTCCTTTCGTGCTTCGCTTTCCACGCCGCGCCCAAATTCAGAACGGGTCGCTGGATGTAACGCCGCGTTGACAGCAGATGGAAGCCCTCTTCCGCGACAACGGAGGTCTAACAAGAGCGTACCAGACTCGTCCTTTTCCACTTTCAACCCTCAGTCACCCACCCTTACCTCATCGTATATGCAAGACGACAGCGCGTCTTTCATAACGCCAGCCCCGCCACGGATCCATCCAAAGCTCGCGCCTCCGAGCACAGCGCAGCGACCAAGCCAGCATATGCCCACGAGCTCGCCGGCACCTTTCTGGAAGTATGCTGATATAAGCAGCACGCCGCTACGACCATCGGCCGCATACGACAACAGTCCATCTAAGCTCACGGGAGTTTTACCTCCTCAGAGTAGCAGTCCTCCGCGAGCCAGTAAATCTCCACCCAGCAGCCCATCCAAACCACAAAAGACAGTCATCACGAACCTAGTGCAAGGGAGCGAAGCGCCAGAAGACGGCGGGGAAGAGCAAGGATTCGACTTGACAAAGTAGGTTTGAAAAAATGCTCTTGCCGGAAGGAGCCCTTTCCTCCCAATCCCGTCACTTTCTAATCTCTTTGACGCTGACCGACGTATCTGCTTAGGGGATTTCAAAGTATTGGGGCATATCATGCTCCAGTTGGGAGAGGCTTATCTGTTGCCAACGCAGGACATGGTGTTTCATAATGAAGTGGAGTGAAAAATGAAACACAGTAGGTGCTGGCGAAGGAGGACGAGAAGGCAAGGTCCAGACAAGGGAAGAGACTGCGGCAGCATAAGGAATCGGCAGTGCTACTGCGTCGCTTATACGGCCTTTTTACGTAAACTAGCTATCTGGCTCAGGATGCTTTACTTTTACGCATCCACAAATCTCCATCAAAACTCGTCGTCCAATCTTCATGGTATCGGCCCTTCATACAAACTGCCAGTATCGTATCAAAGCCCTTAAGTAACAAACGATATCATGTGTTGCGTGCCTTGCTCCAGCTACCCTCTTCTTTTGTACAGAAACCCACCCACAGGAGGAGAGGTATGGATGAGTTGAGTGAAGATTTTTAACTCCCATGGCCGCTTTCAATGAGCAAATCATGCGACTGCGAGTTTGCTTTGCCCTCTCTAAAAGTACATTTGACGGAGTGAAAGGATCCGCCCGAATATTGACCTACCCACACATGATGCTCTTTTACTCCCTTTTTAAAGACATGTATATTCAGGTACCCTTTTTTTTACCGACCGCCCCAGGTCCAGAACAAGAAATAATATATGCCTCCAGTCCCAAACATTTTCTTACGTTGTGTCAATTCTAGCCGTACTCAAGCCTTGCTTTCATATATCCTGAAAAAATCGTGATGCTGCGAATGGAGTCGCTTGATCGATAATGATCACTAAGCCATTGATGACTGTCCCCGGCGTTTTGGGTTTCCTCGTCCAGAACGCTTCTTAGCAGAGGAGGACTTTTGATCCGCCCCCTCGATGAACTTTAGAAGCTCGTCGATGCTTCGGGAGTCACCTGGGGAGGATCGGGCCAGGCGCTGAGATTCTGACCCAGACTGTTGAGGCGGCGAGGCAGTGGCAGGAAAGCGAATGCCGGAACGAATGCGACGAGCTTGCACGTCTTTAGCATGTTTAGCAATAGAGACTGCATTTTGCGTCAACTGCTCCAGCCAACTCTCTGCCTCCTTCGTGTTCTTATCTTCCGGCCCAAGCTCACTGAGGAAGATGTTGTAAGAGTCACGCATGCGATTGACGGAACCTTTGGAATCGTGGTCCAAGGCCAATGCTTGCGCAAGTTGAAATAGCAGCGTTGCTGAGTTGACTGACGATTTGCCAAATACCAATTCGCAGACACGAAGTGCTTCCTCGAACCAAAGTCTGGACTCGTGGTACTGCTTGAGGTGTTGGAGCATCACCGCCGCATTGTTGAGTGTGGTAATGGAATCCGGATGGTCAGGGCCATATATGAGTTTCCATAGCATCAATGCATGTTTTGAGTACAGCAATGCCCCTTTACTGTCTCCATCTTGGTGCAGGAATAAACTCAGGTTCAGATAATTCAACAACGTCTCGGCAGAGTCAATGCCAACAGTTCGTTCAGCGACAACAATAGCTTTCCGCGCCAGTTCAATAGCGGCTTCCTTGTCATCTAGCTGGTAGTAAAGCATCGACAGAGTGTTGTATACCTTGGCGACTTCTGGATGAAGAATACCGTAAATCTGCTCATGAAGTGAGAGAGACTCAAGGAGAAGCTCTTGGCCGAGCTTCTTCTGGTTTTGGACGATTGACAGACGGCCAGCCTCAAGAGCTTCCTCTGCCAGTACGCTTCGCGGTGCTGAATGCTTCACAATCGGAACAAAGTCCACGATATCGCCAGGTGTAAACGTTGAGCTGAGAACACTCGGCGAGGATACGTTAGGTAATTCTTCGCCGCGGGCCTTCTTCTTCTTCTTCTTTTCTTTCGTGTCTCCGTTCTGTTGGCCGTTAACAGAGCTAGATTTGGAGTCTTCAGAACCCATTTCTATTTCGCCCTTCTTGTGATCGAACACGTAGTTCTTTGCCTGTACTTGAATACCGAGCTTCAAGCTTACATCGCGAAGAAGCTGTATCTTTCGTATGCCTTGTTGCCACCCTGCCTCTAGCTTAAATCTAAATCGTTTGGTGACTTCCTCCTCAATAGTCGCCCAGAGAGATTCGGGAGTGACGGATTCAAACGCCATCTCAGCGTCTTCGTATAGTGATCGCATGAAAGGCTCGACATCAATCACAGGTTTCGAATTTAGATCGTACCCGAGAAGGCAGTTCAGAAGATGCGAAATGCAAGCAGCAGTGAAGGGGACTGGAAGTGCTCGAAGGTAAGTGGATGCAACATGCTTGAATGCGCGGGCAACCATGTCCTGAATGCATATGTCTTTCAGACACTGAAGTCTCTTGTCGTCTGCGTGAGAAGCTATGGCTCCCAAATACCGAATGTTAATACCTCGCTTGTGGAGAAGACGGCTGAGTGACTGGCCGTCCATGGGAAAGCTGATATCAGACTTCGATAGCTCCCGCAAAAGATCGGGAATGACCTGCTGTCGCAAATAGTTTCCTGCTTCACGGACATCGTTTTCGTCCTCCTCAAGCCGCGACTTCTCCTCCTCAGTTTGAGGTACTTGGCCACTGAAGGCATCGGGGTTCAGAGCGAACTTGAAATCGGAGATATCAAGCTGGGCCCGGGAGGATTCCCCAGAATCCGCTGGGGAGTCAGAAGTCGTTTGCTCCGAAGAGTCGTGTTCATTGGACTTGCTGCGCTTCGCCAGCTCCTTGTCAACCCATTGCCGCATCCTGTAGCGCGCAAACGAATCGACTAGCTCCGAGCGCAGGACAGTCATCTGATGTGGGTAAGCCTGAGTTCCTTTCTCCTCTGCTTCTGATTTGGTCTCATCGAGCCAGTTGATATCATAAGGGGTGATTCTGTAGAGGTCGAGAATATATTTTCGCCCATCTGTACCCATCAACCCCTTGGTTTCCACACTAGCCTCCAAGTCAAATCTTTTACCATCTTTGTCCCAAACGGGGTGACTCTTAACTTTGAGGGATTTTGACAGCTGTGCGAATGGTGTCGTGAAACGTTCGTCTGCGGCAACGATATCTTTGCCGTCAACAGCGCCATAATCAATTTGGTTCTCTCCTGGCTCGCGCTGCTTAAAAATACCAGGCACGATACTCTGGCCGACGATGCGTTTGCCGAGATAGTCAACGACGACGGTAGCAGGTGCAAACAAGCCGTCTATATCAAGTTGATTGACCAATCTGACCCCGGCCACGTCCTTGCCAGTGGCAACCCTAGCTGCTTCGTCACCGCCTTCTGATGTGAATGTCCCAACTCCATCCGCACCAAAAGAGAAAAAGATATTGTTGTACACAAAAATTTGAGCATCTTTGCTCTCAGTTGGGTTCAACGGCGCAATTTCACCCCTGGCGACCATCACGGCGCCTTTGGTTGCCGCGTCGTTGTAGTCCGCAAAAAGTTTGGAAACTAGCCTTTCACGGAAGACTCTGTCCTGAATCGACTCCTTGGGTAGCTCTTTGGCAGACTGGAATTCTTCATTCCAATCCCGCAAAGTATCCGTATTGTCGACGCCAGAGAGGAGATACGTTTCTTGCGGCCGAGCAGGGTCAGCAACATGGGCGCAGAGTGTTGAAATTGGTGATGGCACTGCCCATGGGGCAGCAGGAATTGCGTTTGTGATCTGGAAAGTTGCCAAAGGATCCCTCTTGTTATTGTATTCTTGGAGTTTCTGAAACAGGTCATCGAAGGATGGCGAGATGAGTGAGATCAACTCCAGGAGGGAGTGAGCTTGGTGTGCCTTGGGTGCGGAGCGTGGAGACGGATCAAATTTGGCATTCGAAGACTTGTTTACAAAGAAGCCAGAAACGTGAGAGGTAACCTGAAACTGCTCCCCCTCGTTGGTGGTGACGACAATGTAGAGCAGGTGGCCACGCTGTCTCAGATGACAAGGAGGGGGATTCCACGACGACAGTGACAAAGATTTTACCGTCCTTGGAGCGGAAGGTAGCGTGTCTGGGATGAGACAGGGAAGAGACGATTCGGCATGAAAATCGTAGTCCTTCGCCGGAGGCTCCGATTCCTGCTGACTGCCTTGTTCTGCCTGAGCCTGCCGAGAGACGCTTTCAAACAGAGACAGGCCTGGTAAAACACCTTGAGTGATATCCGAACGATCGCCTGCAGCGCCTATGAGCTCTCGGATTCTCACAAAGTGTATGCGAGCCTCTTTTTCTGTGTAGGGCTCCTCTACCAAGAAAAACTCGGGTTCGGCTTCCAGATCAGGGACTTCGGCGATCGGAATAAAGTCGTTCACCTTTTGGCCTTTGTAGCTGAGGTGAAAGCAGGTAAATCGAAATGCAACAGGGAGATCGATGATGGACTGGCGCAATTCGTGGACTTGCTCTTGTGAGGATACCTAATGGAGTATTGGTCATTCGATATTCTAGAATGTGGCATCGGCTAGCTTCTTTACCATGATCTGCAACTTCGTAGCAGTCGGCCCCGGTAAGACGACTGTGACATTGAGGAGAGCTGTATAACGCATCAGCTACTATGAAGATCATCGCATGACTTGGCTCACAAAATCGCACCTTCTGCGCCTTCTGCACCTGATTCTGCTTCAGCCTCGATGCCATTTTCGACCACGGCGGGCGCCACGGGAGTATGACAGGCATCGTCGCTTATAGCTGTTGATCGGGACGAACGAAGAAGGAATTGACCAGTCAGCGGAGAACGTTGTACGGTTTCACATGTTGAAAAGGCAAAGAAGCAGCAGGATGCGTACCATCAGCGGGTGCAAGAGAATTGGCCGGGACATCGGCAGCCATGGCTGATGCACGGCGACGGTGAAAACAAAAATAGGATGCAGAAGGGTGACAAGAGAGAGACGCCGGATCGCGAAGTCCTATTCAACATGGACGTGCAATCATTCATGAGCTACAATGGCTTGGCGGGAAAGGATGTTAGGACAGGGCGTCTGGCATCAGAAGGGAAAATTTTAGACATTGGGGGTGGTACCGCAATATTCCGAGCAGTTGGAAGCACAGAAGGTTCTCACAGAATGCAAGGCACATGATTCGTTCTTGCTATGCCGTGGCCCGTGGTCCCCCGGCAAGTCCTTAGCTTGCTACATGAGTACAGGTACCTACATACGGAAGTATGTACCTCATCGAGTCATACGGAGTATCCCGTACATACATGGTATACCTACCCAGTACATATGTATACTCCGTACGAATACGGAGTACATACTACATAGGGGCCATTGGCACCTCGCACTGGGGTGGCTACCTCACAGCATACAGGTAGCTCAGGGCTGTCATAGATCCAACTTGTTCCTCTTCTCGTGCATGCAGCGATTTTGGGTGTCGAAAGCATCTCGAAATACAACTATGTGCTATTGTCCTTGTCCTCACAGTCGGAGCCTGGAGGATGGAGGTAAAAAAAAAACACGATTTCAGTCGAGCTTGTGTCATTAATAAGAGCGCATCATCGGTCGTGATCCAATGCGCTAAAAACAGCTAAACCGTAAAAGATGAGGCGGCTACAGGTAGGAGCCAACAAGTCAATAATCCTTTTTATGTAAGGCTGGATTCAATTTATGACAATGATGGAACGAAACAGCGTAAAGTGAAGCTTTACAGTTACGTCAATTTGAAGTAGAGTACATACATGATACAGAGTACCTACCTCTTATACGCGTGAACCGCAATGCGGCAACGATCGATAGACAATCGATCGTTTTACAACACCACGTAGCGCACCAATACCTAACACCGCCCATTCGTCATTTTGCGATACAAACATATCCATCAACCGACGCAAATTGTGAGGTCTTTCTCTGGAGTCGTCGGGATCAAGGTCGCAGTGGGCTGGTGCCGGTTCACTTTCCCGAGGCTTAGGCTCTGGAAAAGGTATCTTCTCGATATCTTGCATAGATCTCTTCGATCGTAGAGGTCATTAATAATCGAGTGTCCATCGATCATACCCGTACTACACGTAGGTAGATGCGCAGTTTGTGCTGTTATTTTCGCAGGGCCACACCAGCGGCCATGATCTATGTACCTACCCTACTCTATTAAATTGACGTGAATCTAAAACTGCACTTCAGCATATCTAGAGTATTACGAAGCAATACTTATTAAAACTTCACATCACTATTCACGCCTCTTCATTTTCTACACTTGCGTGCCAAGTGAAAACTGATTTATGTGATCCAATGCGCTCATCCAACAGGTCGCTTCCTTCTGTTTCGGGCTTAGTTGCGGCTGCGGCTGCACGTCTACGTAGTACGGTCTACCTACCATCCATGGCGACTTCAAGGAGTCCAGACTCCCCCGCAAAGATAAGCCGAGTACCTTCAGTACCTACACAGTACCTACTTAGACTACGTGTTGAGCGACGTACTGTAGGTATTCTAAAAGTATATATGTACGGGCCATGCGCCATGCGCCAGTCAGGTCCCGACTCCCGAGCACCCCGTGCCATCCCATCACGTCCAACCGGACGACAATACTGTACTCCGTACCTAATCGGCATAACGGCATTGCCTTCGCTCATATCCGTTGATAAGTCCCCAGTGCTCCGCTCATCACGATCTGCCAAACGCACTTCCGTTCTCGCCGTCGCTGTCTAATCTGGATTCATGCGGGGAACCTTCGACACCCGCCTCATTGCAACGAGATCCCGTAACCATTTCAAACACTCTGGCAGTAGACAAGACACTACACCCCATAATACGCGTCTACGCATCTCGCCATGGCTTCTCAAGCCGCGGTCCCTTTCCTCGTGGCCATGATGCTTCTTACCGGGGTTTGCAATACGCTTCTTGGCAAATATCAGGTGCGTAACCCCTATCTCGAACTTCGCTGCCTTCGCCCCAAAATCTCAGGTCTTTCGTTCTGATGCCTGCGAACAGGATAACCAATGTGTTCGCGATTGCGACTCTGAGCATCCCAAACTCTTTGAACAGCCTGTGCTCCAAACAGCGCAAATGTTCGCTGGTGAAATGGGCTGCTGGCTAATTATTGCACTTATGGCTGCATATCGACGGCTTACGTCGAGAACGTCCCCCTCAGAGCCTGGATATCACGCTGTTGCGGCGACTGACGTCGTTGATGACGAGGACAGTCACCTGCCCAAGTTTGACGTTGATGGGCCTTCGGTTCTCCGAGGCTATCGCGTCATGCTACTCGCCCTTCCGGCGATCTGCGATATTTGCGGTACTACGTTGATGAATGTTGGTCTGCTCCTCGTTGCAGCATCTATCTTCCAAATGACGCGAGGAGCTTTGGTTTTATTTGTTGGTGTCTTTAGCGTCGTGTTCCTTGGGAGACACTTGCACCTGTTTCAATGGCTCTCCCTTGTCGGCGTTGTCTCGGGAGTTGCGCTTGTGGGCTTGGCTGGTGCAATCTGGCCAGATGAAAAGAAAGCACCGCAGATTGGAGGGCTGACGTCTACTGTATCATCAACTGAAGCACCTCTTTCAGATACCGCTAGAGCCATTATTGGAGTTCTTCTGATTGCTGGTGCTCAGGTGTTCACAGCGACACAATTCGTGCTGGAGGAGTGGATGCTCGAAAATTCACCCGTCGAGCCCATCAAGGTTGTTGGATGGGAAGGCCTTTTTGGCTTTTTGGTCACCGTACTTGTCATGATAGTGATGCATGTCCTTGTCGGGCGTACTGAAGCAGGGAGATACGGTCCATTTGACCTGGTCGAGGGCTTTCGACAAATGCTTCAGAAAAGGATTCTGATTTCTAGCTTCTTAACCATGATTAGTATTGGGTAAGTCTGCACAAATTATAGTAACCATTGATTTCTACCTGCTAATCTGTCTGATTCTGCTAGAGGGTTCAACTTTTTCGGCCTCTCCGTCACACGAAGTGTCAGTGCCACCTCACGCTCAACTATTGACACCTGCCGTACCCTTTTCATCTGGATTGTCTCGTTAGGACTAGGATGGGAAACGTTCAAGTACCTTCAGATTGTTGGTTTCGCTATGCTCGTTTACTCTACATTTGTCTTCAACGGTATTGTCCATCCACCGTTGAAAAGTCTGCGCGTCGATGACGTGGTAGAGGAATTGCTCCCTGAAGAGCCCATGGAGCACCACTAGTCTCTATCCAGCGCATACTCAATAACGGCATATGGCCCTGGAGTGGCCCTGGAGTGCCAACATCGAGCCTTGAGAATATGACTAGCATATGATGTCGATGTGATTTCGTATATAATTGGACAGGCGGGGTTTTGAATACGACCTTTGAGTATCCTTGGTTCTTGCCAACACAACTGGTCCTCGATGTGAATTACATCGGACTACCGGTGACATCAAGCGGCCATCATATTGATCGGTACATGCAAGACTCAATTTTCTCGGTCACAGCGTCTAGCCATGGCTTGAGTAGCTAGGTGCCTATACTGCTCCAGTTTTTGTTGGCATCCGGCACAATCGGCTATTACACCACTCAATCACGAGGTTTCCACGAGTGAGCGGCCAAAGTGCCGTTTTTTCATCTCTGAGTCAGCAGCAGGGCAACCACAGAGTATAGCATTATGTTAGAGCTGTATCAAAACAATAGGCTCAAGTACTATCAAAAAATGCCCACCATGTTATGCGCAACACGGTAGTCCAACGGAGAACAAACTTTCAAACATTGGCCTCCTTTTTCTTCGCCTTGACGTCCTTGTCTTGAAGATTGTTGAAGTGCCAGATCCCTTGTTCCCTGTCGTGAGCTAAACGGTTCACGTCCTGTTGACTCACGGGTACACCTTCAACACCCTTGACTGCTTTCCCTTCCACAAACATGATATATCCCCCTAAGCCAGCAACAATACAGCCGAGGGCAACGAATAGACCTGTTGACCAGCTTGGACGATCGTAACGATTCATGCCCCACATAAAGCCCGAAAGAATGCATTGAAAGAACGTATTGCCGACCATGAGCCAAATTACTAAGTCCATCTTCCAGGGCGCGGTCCATGGCGCTCGTACCCCAGTCAGAGGAGGCTCAGGAATCTTGGACTCAGGAAATGGGATCGCCGATCGTGGAAGAGATTGGCATTCGGGCTCATTGACATTATGCGGGCCGAGCGTCGATGGCAAATCGGTCGAGCCTTTCAACCGAAACCACCCTCTGTGAATGCCGGCAAGTCGTCTCATTCCACTTTCATTCTTCTTGACTCTGTACTGTAGGAGAAAATACAAATCTCTGAATCTCCAGGGTGCAAGCCCGAATCCTGTGACACAGAATAAGGCGTTGAGTATTTGCGAGTCGATTTCGATCCATATTCGCCTTGGAGAGTTGATATCGTCGCAAGAAGGATGGCACATGGCAGGAGCTGAAGGTGTATAGTCAGTTGAGATGCTCTATAAATTTCCTCAGAGGCCCATCCATAAACTCACAGGCATTGCAGAGGAGGAGGAACAGCATGCCGCCCCATGCCACAACATTCAGACCGTACAAGGTAACGGCGAAGCCGACTGGCGTGAGAAAGTAATTCCAGAAGGCAACAGTCCCCAGCTTCGTCGACTCTCCAAAGGAGTGTTTCGGTGGAAAATGATAGCCGTTATCAAAGGCTGCAGCGGAGATCGGTTCACTCAAAGGCCTCGCCGTTGATTGACTGACTGATCTCGTATTGTTTTTGCCCTCGGTGGCGCGTTCCTCAGGAATGGCCTGCACCGGTGGCGCTGATGTCGTAGCGACAGCATTTAAATTCTCAGCAGCAGGCTTGTCTGATCGGAGCGAGTCTGGAGGAGGTCGCGCTATGGTCTGGCGTGAGAAGACCGACGATGCGATTTCACCGGTGGCAGCGAAGAAGCCTTCCGGGAGATCGGAGGTCTCAAAGCCTTGAGATACGCGTCGAATTCGATCGCTCAGAGAAGAAGAAGCCGCTGGGCGATTAAATCCAGAGGTGTTGGAAGAGACATCCGCCCTCGTTGATGGAACAAGCTCTATCGATGCATCGTTGATGGCTGGAAATGGTTCAGTTTCCTGCGGCCCCGTCCTTGCGCCAGACATGCTGTTGCCTGTCGCTTTGGCAGTGGATCTAGTAGGTTGGAGCTGGGACGTTTCATCAGCCAACAAAAGGTGACAGAGTATGAAGAGGGAATGGCGATTTATAGGTTATGAATGGAGGTAGAAGCGTGCAGCGACATCTATCATCGTTTATTATTTAGCAACAAAGAGTAGCCTTCGCGGGTCGCTGTGCGCAAAGCCGAGCCCGAGCCCGACGTCGTCCAAGATTTTCATCAAGATCCCCCCTTCCACGGCTTCGGGATGGACTCTTGACCTCGATGACGCTAGGCCCGAACACGAACTCTAGGCTTTTAGCTCGCCACTCGCCAGAAACGGCAGCCCACGTTCTCAACTGATACTCCGCAATATGTACGTAGCGCTTTTAATGAGCATCATGCGGAAGCCGTCGCCAGCGGACCGCGAAAAGGACGCGAGGCAGATTCTTTTTTTTTTGTCCACTGTCCATGTCACTCGGAGTCACGACCGTCACCATTTGCGTATTCGAGGCTCTCATATTCCACACTCACGTTAGGCCTGAGACTCGAGCACTATGAGACCGTGAGAAACTGAAAAAGAAACCTGTTCTCTGGACCTGGAGACTGGAGTCTGGCATAGGCCAAAAAAGGTGGAGCATCGCACGGGTGGTAATTATCGGCTCACACGCTCGGCGAGCCGCGAGGTGGACCGTGGAGGTGCCGGCGCCCTGTGAAATTTCGGCTATAGCGCAGGCTGCAGCTGCCAGCACCTAAACATCAATCGCGTTGTCACTTGTAATCCTTTTAAGCTTCTTCCACGATTTCTATCTTTCGTTCCATGCGCTAAACAGCTGCCTGTGCCAACTGCAACTTACTGTTTCATCCTTCACATGTACTGCAGCGTATCGCAACAATGGACGTAAATCAAGGTCGATCGGTGTTCAATCTTGCCATGACCGTTTTGCAGAACCTGCGACACCAGCACGACTGGAGTGAGTTGGAGCTTCTCAACAATCCTGGAGCTTGTCGGCCCCTAATACGGGGCCTCCCACCTAAGAGACTCTATCTACATCCGGATGACCAGATCGCCGCCCTGGTGCACGAGGAAGCTACGGGGGAGAAAGTCGTTCACGAACCCCAGTACGAATGGGTTCTGTCTACACATGTGAATGAGAAGTGGTCGCTGGCTAAGTTTGCGTCCATATTTGATTCCATCGTGTGTGAGAATTCTCGACCAAAAAGAATCGTGTTGGCAACAGTACACAACGACTCTACCGTGGTGTACTATATCATGCACGAGGGAATGGTCAAGCCTCGTCAAAATTAAGCTGGACTAGGGCCGGAAGATGACTTTCTGAACCTTCATACTATCAAAAAGCTCATAGCCACGAACGGCCTCTGTCAAAGGCATCATATGATCAAACATGAAACTGGACGCATTGGGGGAGTTCTTTTGTCAGCTTCGTCTTGAAATTCTTGTTGCGACACATCACGCCGACGGCGAGGAAGGGGAGGGGAGGAAGGGCGAGACAGGGAGAGAAAAGCGGAGGAAATGAACGGGAGGGATCAATTTCACGACTTCTACAGCTCTTCTCGGGGTCTGGCACCTACCTGAGTTTGTCTTGCATTTTCTCCAACGATTGGAGTGCTTCTGGGAAGATGTGTCTCACCGGGCATCTCCCCATTTGAAGGCGGACATTTTTGCTTTGCGAATGATTAGTCTTTGCTGTCATATTTTGGTCAACAAACTCGCAGGGCAGGCAGCTTACTCGTATCCCTCAGTCCCTGTCCAAGGAATCTTGTTCCCCCGTTAGCTAAAGTCTGGATGTGGATTTGAAGCATATAACCCGTGCAATCATACCTCGGCATTGTGAACTCCAATGCTGCTGATGACACCAAAAGGCCGCACGAGATCAAAAGCCGTTCGCAGCGCTGGGGACAAGCCTACTACTTCAACCACCATATCAGCGCCTCGACCATTCGTCGCCTCCAGCACTTCTTTTTTCATTCCTTCTGGGTCTCTTTGAAAGTTCAATGGCTTCGCCCCCAACTTCCGGGCCTCCTCAAGGCGACTCTCAACGGAATCGATGGCAAAAAGATGCTGAGGATTCAAGTTGGAAGCGCAAGCAACGGCACAGAGTCCAACGGGGCCGCATCCAATGACGACAATAGTAGACTGCGTGACGTCCACAGTCGGAGACATAGAGAGTGCGCTTTTGATACCAAAGAATCCCGTAGGAAAAATGTCGGCCATCAATAGTAAGGCCCGATCAGAGATAGTATTCGGTGCCTTGGCGACAGTGCTGTCAGCGTATGGGACTCGCACGTACTCGGCTTGACCACCGTCAAGACCGGGAGAACCGAATAACAAGGATTTCTCGCAACGAGCTGTAAAGCCTTTTTTGCAATAAAAGCAATCACCACTAAAGACAAAATTGTCAAAATCTGCCACTGGATGCATTGATCTATACTTGGTGCCGACGCAATCCCTTCTAAACTCACCACGAAGTAGTAAATGGCGAAACAACTCTGTCGCCGACTTGAATGTTGCGCACGCTGGACCCAACGCCGCATACGGTGCCAGTGAACTCATGACCCATGATAAACCCTGGGGGAGACTTCTGATGGCCCCGGAAAACGTGCAACTCTCTACATAGTAGTTGGCTGTGTCAGCGTAGTAGCATATAACACGAGTCACACGACCCGAGGGCCGAGCGAAAGGGCGGCTCATATTTTTTGATCTTACGAGCCGCACAGCGCCGTGGCCTCAATCTTGACGATGATATCATCGCTCTCAATTACTAGACTCCCAACGTCATTAGTGATTTTGCGAACCAACGCAAACAAATATAACAACCACGGCCACCGTCAGCTCACTTTGTGGTATAGGACGATCTTGCACAGAGATCTTATAAGGGCCTTCAAAGACTACCGCTTTCATCATCTTCGGGCTGCTCATGGTCGGTTTGATCCTGCCTGTTGTGTGGTAGGTACACTTCGATTTGCGCCTATGCCAATCTGTGATTGAGACGAAAAGCAAACTGATGTTAGCCGCCGGATTTTCTTGACAGAAAATAGGTATCATCGCATGTGCGATTGAGGGGTCCGATCACGGGGGACAGGGCCCGGAGCATCCCGCAGTTCGTGGAGGGCTTGCATCGGCTAATAAGCTCGGTGGGTTGGAGTCTTATTAGAGATACCTAGGTACCTACGGAGTATGTACTGTCCATGCGAAGCTTGATTGGTATGTATGGAGTACCTATGTATGTACCTATGTATCTATCTAGGATTCCAGGTACATACTATGTATCGAGAATCGAGATGATGAAGTTGGCGACCTTGGCGACCATCAATGGATAACTATTACCTACATTCCAATCGTGCGCGGTGCACTTATTGCAACGCGGAAATTGCTTAAGTCGCGAAGAGATACCTACATCGGCATCCTCATGACCTCAAAGGTGCTGGGTGAGTTAAAGGTTTACATACAACTCACAAGTTACAACTTACAGACAAGTTGAGACAAGTCTGCAGATAGCTTTCAGCTTATATATTGATGTGTCTTCAGACACCAGCATCAATTGGCTCGGATAACTCAGTGGTAGAGTGTGAGATTGCAAATCTCGAAGTCCTTGGTTCGAATCCGAGTTCGAGCTTTTTTGGCCCTACCTGATCCCACTCCCTCTCTGTCACCTGTGTAATAGCCTCAGATAGGTATGTACATACCTACCTCATAGGCACAGATATGTAACAACTACATACTCCGTACATAACGAAGAAACCATTCTTCGACGTCCGTGCCATGGAGTAAACCTCACACGATTTCGTTATCACGGGTCGACGTAACCATTTTTTTCCCAGTCATAATACCATTCAATTCCTCATCGATGCCTCCTACGATTCCATAGCTCCTGTCAAGAGCAAGAGGATTAGAATCACCGTCGCCCAACGACTGGCCCTTCGAAAACGCCACGAGCAATACCCCTATCTGAGCAGACCCAGCTAGCTGCCTGGTTCGAAGAGCAGTTCAAGCAAAGCCCCTCTCCGGGCACGATATTCGAGTCTTTATCTTCCAAATTCGAGGCTCTAGATGATTCGAACCGACAATTCGATGCCTTGGCCACAAAAATGACAAGGGAATAATGGTCAGAGCTAAAGTTGGCTCTGTTCGAATGGGTTCAGCGCTTTGAAACAGACGTTGGCATTTCGGGTGAACTCATACGCTGGTCAGCCACCGAAATATGGTCTAAGCTGGATGTTTACAAAGGCCTGGAGTATCCGAAATTCAGCAGAGGATGGCTTACTGAATTGAAGAAGAGATTTGACATCAAACAGCGTACGAGACACGGGGAATCTGGCTCCCTAGATGATGCTGCTGCTGAGAGATGCTGCTGCTGAGACTCAACTCAAACTCAAGACCTTCTCCATGCCTCGTACGCTGTTTGATGTTGAATCTCTTCATAAATCTGATAAGCCATCCGCTGCTGAATTTCGGACACTTCAGGTTACGAACCCCCGGTCTAACGAAGGATTCGAGGCCATTTTGGGAAAGTTCGTTATAGCGGGGTCCGACTGTATCTGCGTCCTGAGTCCCCGAGTAACGTTGCGGCCAAACAAAATGCTTTATCCCGTTCCCTTCGCGTTATGTATGGAGTATCCTCTGCTCGAAAGGGTCGCGACTTGAAGAGTAGAGTCTTCTGATGTGAACACGAAGGCTTCATCAAGTCCCCTTCGTGCCGTTGTTTGGCTTCAACTAGGCACGTATCACGATTGCTCAGATTCCATGGAACGGCTCATCAGTGAGTATCTCATCAGTGTCATCACCTTCCAAGCTTCCAAAGCGGAAGCTACATGCCCAGGGCCAGAGGCGATAATACTCAGCCCTTGCAGCCACCTGATCGAACATCCCCAATG
Source organism: Claviceps quebecensis (assembly GCA_004016085.1). Taxonomy (NCBI): domain Eukaryota; kingdom Fungi; phylum Ascomycota; class Sordariomycetes; order Hypocreales; family Clavicipitaceae; genus Claviceps; species Claviceps quebecensis. The sequence continues at coordinate 45,727 of QEQW01000046.1, forward strand.
ATGCAACTTACAGATGATCCTGTCGCCTTGTTCCAACGATTTTGCCCGCGAAATCCGAACCTGGTCGAGCGATGGGCTATATTTGGACAAACCATCGTACTGCATTTCGAATTGAGCTACGCAGTGATGCGGTGGGCCCAGCTTCATCGCGGGGGTTTTCTGACGACATCACTTTCCGATGGGTTCCACCGTGTGCTGCAGATATCTAACTAACTGGCGTTAAGAACTGTATGAGTGTCATGTACACACCTCTCATCGTGCTGCGACGCGACGTCTTGCTTATGGAGCTCAGAACGATGGTGAAGTTCGATGTCAAGTGCCTCGCGAAGAAATAATGGAGCCGCGATAAGGGCGATGTGACTGCGTTTGTACGGGTTACGGAGTAGGTACAGAGTACCTCGCAGATAATAATAATGAATACCTAAGGCTGCATTCAGACTTACGGAGAAATTACCTATGGTCGACCGTCGCATCAGCACGCCAACATAGGTAGGTATTGATCCACTGCAGGCGTACGAAGGCTCAAGGGCAATTTTTCAACACACCGAGACTGTTTCAATGCGAACACAACGGGTGAAGGACTTGATCGAAGGAGAAACGGGTATGTTTATATGCATAAAACTGGAGAGATCCGGGAATCACATACCCAGAAGACTGAGGATGCCATGGCTCGGTCTCTGTAGCCGGATTCAAGCAGAGAAGTAACATCGATGGGAGTACTACATATATGATAAGAATAGGTACTCAAACAAGTTGAGAAATGGCATGAAAAAGGCTCCAGTTGACGCTGATGCCATCACTAGGTGCATCGGCACAAGTACCACACCTTACGACGACAGCTACTCCGCATCTTTTCCTTTACGGAACGCCAGGAAGCAATTTTTTCGGTTACTCTTCATGTCATTCTAAATCACGGCCTCCATGCCACCCCTGCTCGATAGTCGTGAGCTGAGACGAAGCTTCAACACTATCTACGTACCACGCAACTAAACCAAATGTAGCTCCTGAAATCGGTGCCCAAGTACAATCAGAGCACCGGTCCTGACCGACTTGTACACGGTCACACTGATTACTGGCTGGCTGCGTTTTAAGTTGCCCGTATCCAATGATCTTACAATTCTCCGCCCAAGGTCGTGGCCTCACGTCCTCATCGAGCGGTTTGCAGTTTATCTCTATTCCCAGCTGAATCGGGCCATCTGAGCCGGTCGTCCCTGACTTGCCAACCAAGGGCGTTTATGCTGTCCTACAGACCGGTGTCATGGTCCTCTGCTTCAGCCTTCACCTAACTCTTTCGAGCCTCATTCCAGTATTCGACCCTACTTATCGACATATGGCCGTTGGCGTTCCTCTCCCAAGCCCTCATCCATGTCTACCCACCCCCAGCCGCCTTATTCCTACATGTGGCCCTCGTGCGGCCAGGCTACTCGATCTCCCGACCTCCCAATTGCTTGCTCTACTTTCAGACTCTTCCTGCCTCGTAGCTGACCTTGGTGTCCGCCGCCTCGACTCGATAAGGCTGACGACATCTTTTACCATACGTCAACTCAACATTCACCAAGTCGACATCGCTCCAGAAGTCTAGTCCTCAAGTTCGCAGCAAGAGAAAGACATTAGACTATCCAAGCTGTTGCCCTGTATATCTGCACCGACTTTCAAGAGACTCCTCGAACCAAGGGCGACATCCGTTTTGTTCCAGAGGGCACACTGGCCGTTATCTCCCGCATTCTTTTAGCTTACGACGGCCATTCGCGTCATTTCCTCCAATGCAGCTAAGTGAGTTATCCCGCGCGACTTTTGCTGCAATCGAGATCTTTTTTTTTTTCGTTGGGTTGTACCCTTCTACTTGTCGTCTCGCGCACCTGGCCGTTTTGGATGAAAAGAAACTATCTACAGCACCACTCTTGCTTGTCTCGGAGATCCGGACCATCACGACGCCTGAGCTTCTTTGATGCTGCTGTTTGTCGTCTCTCGTGAGGGCCATGGCGAGTTGACTTGTCCCCAGAATAATTTCCACGCTTGACTATGGCGGCTAGCGTTGGCTTCCGTGCCGTCGGTAATGGTATACGAGGCAGTCCGCATATTCAAGCGCTTGACCAGAGGCTCGAACGCGTCCCTAGTCCAACTCCGACCATATCTGACACTCAAGCCGATTTGAGTCCTTTCTCTACCGACGAGTTCCTACAATGCGGTCTTCCGAAGATCCTGCCTAGGTCGAAAGACGCCGTTCTCGTGGCTTTTCTTAACAACGATCATCTTCCTGAGATCGCTCAAGCCGCTGGCTGCCAAGTTCTCTCAGGTGGCGACGAGGAGGAAGTGGAAGAGGAAGGAGAAGAAGCGGACGATGCTGAATATGGCCTGTCGATTTACCAGAATCACGATGATGAAAACCATGTGGAACTTTGGTCTTTAGATAGAGTCCCAAGCTCTTCCAACGACATGAATGGGTACAAGCTTCGGAATATTGCGGCTGATGCTCTTCAGGTGGCATGTTCGGAAGTACCGCACGAAGACGCGGTAGCCTTGGCTAAGCAGCATTCATCACTGCGCGATGATCGAACCACTATCGACACACTCCCTTCTCTCAAGGATGCCCTTGGAATGTCGCGTAGCCATTCTGTCGACTTACCCGACAACCATTCTACGAATCTACCTGATAACTACTATACGGGTATTCCAGATGAATATTGTATGAATATGCCGGATGACTTTTGTACGAATATGCCAAATAGCTATCTTACGAACATGCTGAATTACTGTTCTATGGATATAGAGGATACCTATTCCATGGCAATACCGAACAACTATTCCGTGGATTTACCGGGTACCTGGTCCGCCGGCATACAAGAGAAGGCCAAGTTGCCCCCTATGCGGGATGGATCAGACAAGCTCGAGTCCAACGGCCAGTATCTCCCTTCGATACATGAAGTGGTATGTGCCAGTGGATACAACACTCGTTTCGAAGCTCCCACAGCTGCCTCCCTGGCTACCAGTCTTCAACTTGGTTCTGAAGCTCTCGTCACGCGTGCGCCTGGCCGACCATTGAGACCCAAGTCTCCCAGGGGCAGATCCTCAGTGTCGCCATCGACATGTTCACCCGAAGCAAATCGGCCGGGACTTTCATCTCTGGTTTCTCCGTCTGTGTCAAGTGCCTACCCCCGCTACATGTTCAATACCTCCCGCCGACCACTCATGCCAGATTTCAGATCAGATCTACCGAGCGAAACGCCAGGCACGGAGCCATCTGCACCTTCGGAGGGTACTGCCCTCCTGACTGCAGGCCCAAGGCGTGCATTTGACGCCGAGAATCCGTCTGGAGGGTCATATACTTGTTGCTTCGAAGGGTGCACTGCGCCGCCCTTTCAAAGCCTATATCTACTCAATTCGCATTCGAACGTCCATTCTTCGCTTCGACCGTATTACTGTCCGGTACCGAACTGTTCTCGAAGCCAGGGCGGCATGGGGTTCAAACGAAGAAACGAGTTGATACGCCACGGGCTTGTCCATGTTTCTCCAGGATATATCTGTCCGTTTTGCTCATTTACAAAGCGCAGATATCCACGTCGAGACAATTTGCTACGGTAAATCATCTTCTACTCATGCCAAGATAATATGAAACATTCTGACACATTTCTTGTTACTTAAGCCATGTCAAGGCGCATCACGCAGGCGAAAGAAAGGATGATCCATTACTTCGACAAGCTTTGACGCAACGCGCGGATGGGTTTTATCGTGGGCGACGAAAAAGAGGTAATTCTTTCACAGCATGCGGTGAGACACATAAGGATGAAGACTCACGAGGGCTAACATATATGCTGTAGAAGCCACCAGATAATCAGTCCTTTGCTCGTCCTGCACGACTGTGCTTTACATGACACGGCCCAAGCGGGTCATGCAACAAAAAAGGAGCGCAGCTTTGGATCACAGTCGTTCTGCTGGAAACTCCCCACCTTGAATAGAATACCTTACTACTGGTGCAAAGATTATGGAAACGGCTCATCGCTAATTTGGCGTGTCCGCTTTCCTTACTTGCCACAGCCGACGAGTCCGTGCAAAATATCTCTTCCCTTTTGCCCCTGTTTTACTCTAAGAATCCTCCTTATTGTCTGCAGGAGAAACATGTCGACGTTAAGGGTGTGGTATACCAGGAAACAATGACACGTACCTCTATGTGGCACACACTTATTACTACTGAATCTTTGATAGAGATCAATTCATGATTCTCGCAAGTGTACATAAGCCTGTTCTCGTTGCATGATGCCGCTTATTGTTCACTCGCCGATCCGCTGTTGTTGACAAGGTCAAAGCGTAGATCATCTCCAAACCTCTGGCGCCGAGGGATTTTACGCAATGGCGTAGTCAGGATCTTTGGATGTGACTGTTGTCACACGCGACAGACCGCATCTTTTAGCGCGTTAATTCATGGCGGTACTCGTCTAAAAAATTGCCTGATGGTAGTCCTACAAAGCGGACTTCGACATCATGCAGACTCCCATGCCCCGAGTCGCACCTGCGAGTCGCTCAAAATATTACCTTTCATCGCTAGACGTGGGGTATTGCAGCCCACGCTCTCCATGACTATCCACAGGCCTAGCTTCTGTATGCGGTCGGGTTCCATGTCGAAATACGGCGTACGTATAGCGATTGATGGATCTTGAAATTCTGCCTCACCGGACACGGCGAGTATGACTTGTTCGGATCCCCAACCGAGAACAACGGACAGACGAACCATGGAGGAGGAGGAGGATGGTCGCATTCTAGTGGTTCCCACAACGGGCATATTGGCGGTCTGGACCATCACACTAGCCCTTGTCAACCACGACGTATGCAGTGACGCTCGGAGTCTCATATCACCTTCGGCTAACAAGAATTCGGGAAGATCAGTGACGAACCTGCCCGCCTCATCGGCCGGCACTGGAGTGACACGCACAGGCGTCATTGAAGCAACTCGCAAGACGAAATTTGCCAACTGACCAGCGTCAAAGGTTGAGCAGACCACTGTATAGACACCGGGCTCGAGAACCGGAATGTTGACTTCAGCGCAACCACGGCGGTACTCCCCCGAGGAAGCCACCACGTCCTTCGCGCGAAGTACAGCTACTCTTTCTCCCTTGGCCCACACAACGTCCACGTGGACATGAATGGTGTTTGAGTCTGCAGACAGAAGGATAGACACCGGTCCTCTGCGCGCGACGGAGAGACTGTACTGAGGATTGTTGAGGAACGTGGCGCACGATGAGTGGCCGCCGGCTGTTCTCCTGGTCCACGCCCCATCATGCTCGGAAATGCAGGACATGGCCTCTCTAGCTTCCGAAACTGCCGGCGGAGAGTTGGCAAACAGAGACATGGTGAACGAGTACTGTGGCAAAGGGAGCTCCTGCTGGTCAATGACGATGGTGTAAAATTGTCCGGGCTCTGTATCAAGGCGGGCTAACGTCAGAGGTGAATCGACGTACGGGCCACTATATAGCTCCCGGTCTCTTGTATGAACTTTGAGTCCATTGTTCTCAAAAATTGAAATGCTCATATATCCAAGTCGGTGAGCCGCGCCAGCCGTTGCGTCTTGATCGCTGCGTGCGATTTCTAGTTCAGCGTCGATGAAATGTCGATGGATCACGATCCACATCGTCCCGTCTTTGGGTTTTGTGACGGAGAACTGAGGATTTTGTGACAGTGATGTTTTATATACGTCCTGCGGTATGGTCCAAGAGAAGTGATGGTCTCGTCTGTGGGTGAACAGCGACGGGTTCCAGTTCAGATACATGAATGCAAAATGCTGCACGACGTCCTCAATGCTTAGCCAAAGCCGATTTCCAGAGCCTTCTTGATTCAACCAATTGGGATCGGTTGTAGTGTTGCGAGGAGATGAACTCAGAAAAGACTGTGACGGTACAGACTCGCCGATTGTGGCCATGGTTGGCCCTTCACACCATGGATTCTTGACTAGAAGGCGTTTGACACCTCCAGTCGAGTCCATCGCCTCGACTGCGTAGTCATGCTCGCCAACAAGCCCCATGAACTGTTCCTCGTCGGTCGTGATTCTCCCCGTTCCCATAGTGATGATGACGTCTTGCGACTGGTAGGCTGCTTCGATGCGGTTCCATAGTTCATCAATATCAACGTCGTCTCTGTCGCAAAAGTTTATAAGCCCAATGAATTTCACAACATCGAAGGGTGGAAATTGTAGCTCAAGATCAAAAGATAGGATAATAGGATAATGAACTTCCGAAAGTCAATGTAGCCGCCGATTTCAGAAACGTTAGCAAAGGCACATGACCGAGTTACTTACTTCTGCAGGAATATTTGCTCTGGAATCCACCCTATCAATACCCATAAATCAGTGCCGGAATTACTGCCTGGAAAATCGTAGCCGCCTCGAACCTTCAGGTATGCCTTCTCTAGGAGGGCTGGCCACAACAGACATGGATTATGCCTGTCGACGACGAAAAAAGCTCTACCCGTTCGCGAGGACGGCAGCCGGTCATCAATCGTGACTCGTCTCGCACATCCATTAAAGTTCAGTTTCATGATGTATTTCCCCGATGCAGAGAGTCTGGGCCTTCCCTCGGCATAGTCAAATGGGTAGAAGATAGATGAAAGAGCCTGCTCAATGTCAGACGGGGACACCTTTGTGAACTTCGAGATGGCACGTTTGCTTACTGCATGTTTCCCGACAAGGACATTGTAAGCTGCTGAGAGGCTGGCGACCACCGAGCAATCAGTTGTGATATCCTGTACCAGATCACTGTCGTCAGATGTACGCATCATCAACTCCTCGTTTGACTGTGGGCAAAAGTTTGGGCTAGTTTTGAATAGCTCGACTGGCCTCATCCACGCCGCAAAGTGTTCAATCTGGGCGGACGATAGGGTAAAAACAGTCTCATCTCTTTGCCATAGCATCCACGACCTCGTGTCAGCAATATTCTTTCTGTACGCGGCGCCATATTCAATTGATGGCTCTAGAATACATGAATGATGGACGCACCTAAACTCGGGACTGTTGTCCGGGTTCCTTTCAAACTCGGTTGAGGGGGGGTCGTGGTTCCAGGGGGGGAATTCACATTCATGCAGCTTGGAGCCCTGGTTCAGAATTTCTAGTGCCCCTGAGGTGGTTTCAATCAACGGAGAGTGTACACGAGCTTTGAGTTTCTCAGCACATGAGATTTGCTCATGACATTTCTGCCTTAAGCGCGCGGCTTCAACGGTGTCAAGCTCTTGCTCGGCGGCTCTCATGTACAATTCAGCCGCCTTGATGGCATGCTCCAGGGCAATGCGACCGCTGGTCTTAGAAGCCAGAATTGACTCAGCCTGCGCAACGATGTGCTTGTTATTAGCGTTGTGGTTGTGACCTCAGGTCGGGTGAGCCCGAGTATGCTGGCACAGCAACATGACGCCTTCGCCATTCCGCATGTTGGCTCCAATCACCCAACGTCGAACATGGCTTCAGGCGACGTGAACAGGGTGCGACTGAGGAATAGACATACTCGCGCTTGCTTCTCCATGTTTTGAGCGGCTTCTCAGGGCCTCATTACATACGATGGCTTCGTGCGTATAGGTATGGGTGCCCGATGCAATAACGTATTGTAGTTTGTGGCTTTATATAAGCCTAACCAAGTAAATGATGGCGGCCTGATCATGGAGCCTTGGAGGCGGCAGGCCAGCAATGGCGGGGCCGAAAGTTGAAACACGTCAACATTGCTTGTTCAGGTACCTACACCTAGGTGCCTATGTACTCCGTACATTTACTATCGTTCTTAGTCAGCATGTAAATATCCATTGACATCATCGATGCAACTTCCATGCACCGAATTTGCTTACTGCAAGTCTTAAAACTTGGCCATCCGTTGTTGTTGTTGTTGATGTATGTAGTTTGCTTCTATGTGCTCGAACTATGAGACGTTCACTTAACAATGTGTGGCGGACGATTCCTACTCACTAGCCTTTTGCCCTTAGCCTGGATCGGTTCCATGTACATATGTACATACGTCTGAAAGGACTTAACTTTCCTCTCATGCTTCAAAGAATAGTGTCCTTCTGTGTATAATGCGTTGGCCTTGGAACAACAGACATGAAAGTAAGTCCCGAATCCTATACTGAGCTTAATGCATATACTTATTGACGCCGTATGAAGTCTATGGCGGCTGTAAGCTGCGACTACATAGATATGTCCACACAATAGGTGTTCTGGCTGTCTGGTATCGTTTTGACAATTTGTACGTATCCATTTACTTCAAAGTCCAGCCCGCCCGCAGTCGAACGCTGGATAGTACATAGCATCATTACCAGTCATCAGTTAGTCATGAATCTTGGACGACGAAACACACACCCCGCTACTGAAGCTTCACTACTGCCCAGTCTTTGCACGTAGTATTCATTTTTCCTATGTATTGTGACTAAGGAACAGTCTCATATATAGGACTGTGCAGAACATAGAAAGGGGTTCACATGTGCATACGCGCCGTTCTAGTATTCAAACAACGTTGCAGATGATGTACATACATTTCACTGAAGAGTTCGAGATGCCCCAGATCGCCATCACATTGAAACGATCCATGGCAGCAGCTAGATTGAGGTCATCTCTTTAAGCCCAGGTGTGTCGGTAATACGATTGATCTCCCGAGCATTAAAGCACACTACTCCAGCCTACCCTCAGCCTTTGCCTCTATAATTGATGTTAGATTTGACGTTCACATCTTCTGTACCATGTGGCCTTTTTTAGTGTTCATACCTTTGACTTGCTCAAAGACCTTCAGCATCTTTCTTCGGGCACCTAAAGCGTTGACACCTCGCGCTTCCAACGCCTCATCGTCCAATTCCACCAGATCCGTCCACTTCATGTCTTTCAGATTATCCGTATATTTATGTAGTCGGAGGCTACGAAGCCAGCTTGGAATGTCCTGAAGCAGTGTGGGGTCGGTAGGATCTTCTGGAGGCTTAGAACTACCTCTCCGACCTCTTGGTGAGCGGCCACGTACCATGTCAGAGTGGTCCGACAGATATCCTTCGTGGCCACCAATACCCAGCTGGCCCAGGTTTACGGAAGGAAGACCGCCTGCAAAGAGGCCAGAAGAACCGTCATAGGCGCTCAGAAACCCGTTGTGTTGAGGTGAGATGAATTGAGGCCCTGGTGCTAGCCCTTGATGTAAAGCAATGCCTGGAGAGCTAGGCCGAGAGCGATGACCGGCAAGTCCCATGCCTTGTTGTGCTTGTATTGCCAATACTTGGTCACGGCTCAAAACTTGCCCGTGCTCATTGATCATGACAACGTTGGCACCAGGGAGATTAACAGCTGGACCGGCGGGTGCCATTTGAGCGGGACCACTGCCCTGGGCATCATTCGACCTGGTGCGACGATATTTGCGAACATCATCGAGGGCAAATCGATTGTTGACTGTCGATAGAGCAGCCAATTTCATAGCTGTGGCATTGGCCACCATATCAGCTTGGTTACCACTCGTAGTCCCCGTGTTGAACGTGGGCACCATAGGCGTATTTACCATGGAAGCCCAGTTGCCACTCCCCGATTGGTATGGGGACAACAGAGGTAGGTCGGAGGTGCTCTTTTCGGGAGCCGTGAGAGTAGTGCTGTGGATAGCGGAGCCACTCGACATGTGAGGTCGTGGGCTTCTCAAGCCCGCAGAGGGTGGAGGTTGTACGAACTGGCCCATAGGCGTTGTCTGAGACGCGCTAGGTTTTCCGCTTGCCAGTTCAATCCCAGGCGAAGTGCCCCAGGGTGAAGCAGGATTCGCCAGACTAGGATCTCGAGTCTCTTGGCCACCTGGCATAGATAGGCGACCATCGATAGATGCAGAATTTCGGTTGGAGGCAGGTGGGTTACCAGTCTGTTGAGTGAACTTCGCCTTCTCTGTGGCAATGGCCGCAGCAGCATCGGGGAACATCGCATTGATTGTTGAAGGATCCAGTCCAGAATTGCGTTTAGCTGTTACAACGGTAGAAGTTCGAGAAAATGAGTTGCGGGCCGGATCGACGTTCAATTTGTTCATGGCGTCGCTCAAGCGATTGGTCATGGGATCTGTCACGAGTTAGAATTATTGTACAGACACAGTCTTTGTACTGTGATTCGTGACGTGAGTGTTGTTCCAAACCTTTGTCGAAATTTGCAGGAGACAACATCCCAGACATGGGATGGTTCTTCCCCATTTGCTGGAGAACCTGAATAAAGAAGCGTATTTGAACCTGAGTGGTTTGTTGCAACAGTGCATATAATGCCGCAGTCCGCTCTGCCTCGCTCAGAACTCGAAACCATTGTTCTATAGCACTCAATTCATCCTTGAAGTCTTGATCCAGAGTCGCAGCAGCCATCTCCTCCAGTGTTGTCTCGTACTGATCGATGTCAGCGATCCACTGCTGAGCAATCCTGTCCTGGGAGTCATTGTCTATGTTGCTTTGGCCTTGCGACTGTTGGGACTGACCATAGAAGTCAGACGATGGGCGGATTCGACTTGCAGATGAGGAGGAAGCCAGGTTCGTCATGTCGGCTGAGGCTCGGAGAGAGCTACCAGACCCAATAGCTCTCGAAGCGGGCGGTCGAAGTGTTGAGGAGCTGTTGGCTTCCGGAGTGCTATTGCGATTTCCGACGGCGTGATTTCCGGACATGTTGAGCATTGTCCGTTACTGAAGCGCACTATGGTTGGAAACTGCGGTGGATTCGAGTTGTAGACCTTGTTACGGTGTAGACTTGGGCTTGAAAAACTGTCCTGAGAGAACTGTGTAGACTCCTGCAGTGACCGGCTGACTTCAAAGGAGCTTGAACAGTGAAAGGGCGTACTATACTAGTGCAAAGCAAAACTAGTAGAGCTATTGACGCGTTAATTTTTTTTCTTTGGCAAGGACAATATCACGAGGACTGAGGATTGAACGCGGCCTCGGAGTTTCGAAGGTGCCAAGTGCAAAGTACTGAATGACCTACCAAAGAATGGAACGAAAAAGATACCTATCGAGACGATAAGTAGGGACTCTGCTTCCAGGCAGGCAATGAATCGATATTGAAATAGGCCGCGATAGCTCGTGGACCTTGGTCCAGTCGGCGACTTGTCACGAATTGAAGGTGTTCAAGGCAAAGCGCAAAGTAATACTGTAACTTAGCGACCAGAAGAGGTGGACGGACTTCGGGACGTGTGGCCTTGGGCACCCAAGAATTCAGATACCTATCCTACCTACATACCTCGAAGGATACATGGAGTACATAACTATACCTAGGTATCTATGTACATAGTACACACACTGTGCAGTTGGTCCGTCCAGGCATTTTCAGTTGTCGTTGCTAGGTAAGCAGTAGCCGTAGCCACTTGGCCCGGGCGGGCCGGCTTTGAAAGGGCAAAGCATCGATACTGCCCATCCTGATTGGTTGCATCGTCGCAAGCCTGAGACTTCGCCTACGGAGTATGTAGCATCCTGACAAGGAACGGATAAATGAAAATGGCGCCAAGGGGCGAAGCCACGAAGGCTTAACGGCCACGAAACAACTCCTGGTTCTTTTTCACATCTCGTCTTTGTCGCATTTATTGGAAGAACTAGGTACCTAGGTAATTAGTAGGTATATACGTATAATACGGAGTACAGTGGATCAATCTAGACATCGTGAGGCACGTTTGCTACGCCACGGTACAAGAAAGACATGTATGGAATTCTCCTCTTGGGCGTGGTTCTCGGAGGGAGACTTTCCATAGACTTACTCTTCTGGAGGTCCCTTCAATGATGCACTGAAGGACATACGTAGCTTACAAAAGTTCAAGGGACTATTAATAGCAGCATTCCTACATGAATCTACGTCGAGAGACGATCTAAGTATGTAAGAACTTTTCCCGACGTTCCTCAATTAAGCTTGATAGAATGATGTGCCATGAACTAGCAATCACATTTGCATGAAAGAAAACATCGCGACACCGGAAGAACAATGATAGCTTGTTCCAGTAATTCTGATGCGGCAGTGTAGTGTGGATAGACCAGCCAATCTAGGAACTCGTCGGTAAAGCTTCGAGTCGGTTTGTGACAACGCCTCTTTCATCAATGACGACAGTGAAGTGCAAACAATTAAAGGCAACCGGTGCATCATAGATCTTCGTTCAATTGTGTCGTAGGACGGCGGCATTTGCTGTACATGGAAGGTGATTTCAAGACGTCATTCTGCCATCAACCGAGATTCCCATGCCACCTCTAGAAAATTCCATTGATGCTCCGCTACACGAAATCGTGATTTTACGATGCTTTACACAACCTCTCGCTTGCCCTCCTTCGCCTCCTTCTATTCAACAGTTAGTTTCTATAATGTAAAGGCTTCGCAAGCGTGCGGGCTCGAATGGCGTACCAGTGCCTTTGCAGTACCGTGAAGAGCGTGTCTGTGGTTTCGTCGAAACTTGGGATCGGTTCCCTTCAGCGAAGGGTATCTCGAGGTCTTGGGCTTCTTGATGCTGTTGTAACTGTGAGCCTCTCATTTCGATTTCGCGATTCCATCGTGATCAAGAACGAACCCGTTACGGTGGGCCTTGGCCCACTGGTTGTGCTGCGAGGAATTCTTTGATTCTGTTCGTTCGTGTTAAAAGCGATGATCGATGAATATTCAACGTCCGTGTTGTACACTCACTGGCCATGGCTGCTGTTCCGCGATCTGATGCCGACGACGCTGGAGGATCTTGGTAATGAAAAAAATGTGTGTGTCCCACAAGCCCTAGGCGATCCTACTATGGTCAACTCGCTGACATAATACAATCCTGAACTGCATATTGACCCCACTTGCGAAGACATGTCCTTGAGTGACTCATTTCGCCCTGATCCATACAAATTACACATGTACCTACATACATACATGTCTCTGTTGAGTCCATTGCAGCTATGCGAGCGGCGGCCTCACACTCACAGACGGTGTGAAACGTTGAAAGTAGCCGGAGAGGGTAGTAGGCGAGTCACATTTCAGGGTACGACGTGGAGAACTTCGTGAACTGTTCTACACGTAAACGACCAACGACACGAAGAAGCCGACTTTCAATACGCAGGCGGACATTTGTTTAAAATGCACTGTGACCAATAATTCGTGAATAAAGCGAAAGAACCGGGCGGTATTGATGAACCTCGGCAATTGCCTCTTACCAGATAGCCTTAATTCTGAACTATGGAAGCTGATGGTTAGCAAACAGTTCCCCAAAAACTGCAACGGCCTCTTAGCCAAGACACAAGCACTGAGAACGTCAATGGATATTCCGACAACTTAAGACAGGCGCAACAGTCGCGGAAGAGACACGCACGATCACGATCACGGTCAAGATCAAATTCACGATTAAACCCCGAATCCCCTCCTGTGAAGAAAGGGCGGGGCAAGCAGGAGCAAGCACCCACGATTTAAAGAAGCACTGTGACCAGTTACGAATGTCAGAAGAAGAATCACCTTTTTACAAACTGCTACACACCAAATTGCGAGGCATGCAGCAGCTAGAGACACATCATGTGCCTGTCGTTGGATCAAACATCCGTTGACATTTAAGAAGATGATCCTGTTCTCGTCTTTGGGAATTGCCTCCGCTAAGTATAAAGAGACAAAAACTGTTTCACCAGTGTCGCCCGGTCGCCTCAGTATCTTCCGTGGTCCCATGGTCATAAGCAGTATTTCTGCTTGGCTGAAGCAGTGCAAGAACGAGACCCTATAGTCATTCATTGGAACTTGGGTAAAAGCGGAGGCAGAATATTCTGAGCCGATTGAAGAGAGACTGCAAATGGCTTCTTTTATACAGAACCTTACCAGCTCTATGAAGGCCGAAAGATTCGGCCAGGACTTCCCAACGAGTTTCAATCACTTAATAGGACTGACTTAGAGAGCGGAGGTTATAGTGACTGTGAAACTCCTCAGGCCAGACTGCGAATATGAGATTGAGAAGAAATGAAGTCGCTCCGAAGATTTGGACAAAGACTCGACGCGAAAACGAAAGAAAATGCTATGCTCCGAATGTTGAACCGGGCTAAGTTGAGCTGGAGCCTGGAGCCGGCGTAAAGCTTCCTATTTACGAAGGGCCATCCTCTACCTACTCATCTCCGTGACAACAATAGTTACCTCCCTAGGTAGGTATGTACAACCTATGTACCTGTACGTAACGCCAAGTCTGCAGCACATGAGAACAGTGCAGTGCAGTGGCATCAAGGCCAGGCATCAAGTCAAGGGCAAGGCAACGCAGCAAGGCAAGAAAATCATGTAGGTACATGTATAATATTCGTACACGTGAAGTGTATAGGTACCTAGTTTTGCCCGAGGCCGAAGGCATCGTGCAGAGAGATACCTAGAGTCCTAGACACGTGCACGTGAGTTGGGCAATTAGCGATAGGCCACAGGTTGAAGCCGTACTCTCCGTCGCGTCGTCGAAACATCTTCATCCACGTACTTCAGCAGACGGCCCATTGAATCTTTATAAGGTATTCGATTGCGCACGTCGAACAAGAAAATTGCTCTCAATACGTGTAGCCGAAGCCATTGCGTTGTGGCCGTACAAAATGGACACGAATGTTGGCGGTTTGCACGTGTCTCTCCCACACACTAGTACAACTTACAAGGCACCTAATGTAGGTATGTACATAGGTACCTACCTACCTAGGTACCTAATGTATCACTATCTGCCCATGGCAAAAAGGGGCAACAAGAGCGGCGGATAATCATGTATGTACCTACGGAAGCTGAGTCGCTGACTCGCTGCTCCCGGTACCTGCCCAATGCCATGGCTGCTTACTCCGTACGGACTAGGTAGGTACCTAATAGTATGTAATGCCTGACCTACGACAAATTCGTACAAACGAAGCACACTGATGGAGATATGCAACTTTCATAGGCTTGGCTGGGGCTTTCAAGTTTTACTGTACCAAATCATTATATTAACGTTAGTGTTGTTGTGTATGTAGGTACTGTTAGGTCAGCAAATCAAGTCAAGAAAGCCAATGGGATTCCATGCCTATGCATCGCTGGTTTAACAACAGAATGGGAACAACCAAAGGGTCATGATGGATGAGACGCCTTACGGAGGTATCAAAGGCAATTTTCAAGAAGTGACTGCTCGTTGGGTCGAAAATCCGACCTGCAACCTCCCGAGTCCCGGTACGTCTACATGTGATGATTTCTTTGATGAAAATATGCCCGTTGATTTTGGCCCCCTGGATCAGCAAAAACTACACAGACAAAGAACTGAATGATGAGAATTATCAAATTTAGTTGCGTCATCTGGTCAAAGTTGCCACAGTGTCAGTCGCCACCCTGCAGCGAGCGACAACAATCACGAAAAACAACTTCCCCACGTCCCTCCCATCTGATCTGCACTTTTCGGCATCGCGAAAGAATTGAAACCCAATCGAAATAGCTCACTGAACTTGCGAAATAGATAGGCGAGCAGTACGGGCTGAAGTGTACGCGTATCGCTGTCTGGTGTCATAGAGAGGGAGAGGGTGATGATTGTTTTCTTGTATCGGTCAGGCATCGATTCGCAAGCCATGACCAGTCATTGATACTGGGCCCAAGGGCTCATCGTTTTTTCCACCCATTATGTCTGGAACGCGAACAACTTGAACATGTTACCTGCACCGCAGATGAGTCCCGCTGTAAAGCCGGGGAGGCAGGGCCACGACTCGGTATCAGCTGTCGCCGGCCGCCAGGAAGAAATTGAGACAGACAAACGTCACGGAAGGAATAACACCTCGCTCTCCAGACGATCTTTTCCGATACGAATATCTCACGCAAGTCGGCATGCTGCGCAGCCAGTAGCACACCACATGCCGCTGCGCAGGAAGACGCCGAGTGGGACGGTTGATGCTGGGTATGACGGCTCACACATCCTGACGCCCCCCCGGCCGCCGATGAAACATGTGATTATTCGAACACAGTTCAACCTCAAATCACTTTCTCAATCTTACCAGATTCCACCACAGCACTGGAATCACTGGATTCAGTCCACGTCACCAATATCTTTCGATCAAGCTACACAACCTCAAGCCAGCTCTCTGCCATACTCGTGGACTTTCAGCGATGAACCGCCATCGACTTCCTACTCCATGAACAGCATGAGGCATCCTTCTAGTGTCAGATATTCGGATAGAAACAAGCCTCCTGTTCGAGTCAATGACTATGATAGTCGGGCATTCTGCCCACCCCCAGCGCCTAACAATGACACTTTTCTTCTAGATCAAACGAGGTGGCATACAGGAACCACACTGCAGGATAATCGCAGTCATGACCATACTCGTTATTCTGAGTCTGATTACGTCGATGGATTCCAGGTTGCACATCGATCTCCCACGGATCACCCACTTCATCATCATCCAGTTCGCTTCGGAAGTCATGATCTGCTGACGAATGGAAATCGGATCCAAAACGACTCACAATGGCCCTTACAGTCTTCTGCCGGCTCGAGTGCGCTACTGTCTGCTCAAAGTACTAATTTCAACGGTCAATCCAATTTTCGCGAAAAGGTCTTGCAGTGCTCCTACTACAGCTATATTGACTTGATTTCATACCTGGAGACTAACTCGGAGACGCACCCGATAAGGCCTAGCTCAGACACATTCAAAATACAAAAGTTGTCGGCGTATCCTACACCTCCCAGGTTCTGGGGCACGGGAAACATCGCAGGCAAAAATCTTGCAGGCTCATATTTGCTCTCTCCCAGCGAATTGGCAGTGATCTCAACGCTACGCACCAAGCTTTGCACTCTCGACAGTCGCTGTCTGACCTATGATGAGACGTGTCATGGCCAGACAACTACTGGATGTGATATTGATTTCGCGCAGGAGCCGTTGCGAACAGACTCTGCCTCAACTATGTCAATGTCTACGTCGACTTACAATGTGCCTGAGGAACCTCCCCCCATTGTCAACGCCTTGACATCATTGAGAGTTCTGAACAATCTTTGTGAGCAAAGTGAGTGGAACTGGATAGATGGCATGCTAATTGGAGGCTGTCTTCAGTACGCGCTGGAAAGGTACGATGATGCACTCAAATATTTCTCGCGGATAGTGGCCATAAATCCAAGGCAAGTCGATTGAATCCGGACTCTTCGCTACGCTGTCTGACCTAATAATTGCGACTTCCCAGTCACGTTGAAGCCATCACTCACATGGGCGCAGCCCTTCATTGTCTTGGACGCCGAGACGAAGCAGAGTCCAATTGGCTCCATGCCGTGAACCTGCGACCGACTCACCTCGACGCCACAGAGCATCTTGTAGATCATTTTTACAAGGATCGCGATGAAGACGCTATTGGACTTGTATCACATATCCAGAGCTCAATAAACCATGCTACGAAAGGATTCACGACATCAAAGGATAGTATCGAAATGGCTCTCGACTCACGCAATTGGAAATATTCGGCGGTTCCCACAGACCTGAGGATTGAATCAGGTGCGCAAGGAACACATGATGAAGAAGATTCTCCAGGATTTGGCTCAAGCGGCTACTTACTCTCAGGGGTCGACAACGGAAGGATACTAGCCCTTGTGCACGCAAAAGGCACCATGCTCTATGGCCAAAACGAGATTGAACGAGCCTTTGAAGCGTTTCAGGAAGCTGTGTTGATCAGCGTCGGCAGGCGAGTTGGTAGCATCCAGGAACTCATATATCGCATTCAACATGCATTATCACCCCAATCCGAGTGCCAGAATACGGTACACGGGGCTAAAGAGGCGCGCTTTCTGCCGCCTCTCTTACTTACACCTGAGAGGGCTCGTCACACCGCGCGGCTCTTCTTTGGCGACCATGGTGAGCTGCCGGGACTCATGCACCTTCGAAACAGTCATTCTAAGCGGACTGCAGTACATCTGACTAGCAACGCACTGCTTTCACTGGCTAAGATATCTCAGGATGCCTTGGCAAATGGAACTGCGGATTCATGTTTATTTCATGGAGCTCCGCAGGTAAGTGATACTCTCATCTTGTATTACCTCTCCCTTTCTCTCCAAGAAAATCCATCCACGGCAAACAATGTCGGCATTCTTTTAGCTGGGAGCTTGCAAAGTATTGCCACTACACCAACGATTGGCTCCTCAAAGTTTTTGCCACAGCCCAGTATACCTGGTATCACCCCAGGAAGTAGTCTTGCACTGGCGCTTGCTTATTATAATTATGGTCTCCAACTGGATCCGAACCATGTTCATCTCCATACAAACCTTGGCAGTTTACTAAAAGACGTTGGGCAATTGGATCTGGCAATTCAAATGTACGAACGTGCAGTGTTATGTGATGGTTTATTCGACATTGCCCTAACAAATCTCGCAAATGCTGTGAAAGACAAGGGCCGGATCAACGAGGCTATCATCTATTATCAGCGGGCTGTTGACGTAAACCCAAGGTTTGCGGAAGCAGTCTGTGGGCTTTATATTGCCTTGAGCTCGGTATGCAACTGGCATGGTCGCGGCGGAGCTCGACTCAAATCAGGCCAGTACGACAGATGGCATGTTGGCAATGATGGAGGACTGACAGATGTCCGAATCAGTGGCTGCAGTAGCGGTCTTACGAAGCAGGTTGTTGACATTGCTGTGCAGCAACTCAAAGATGCGTCTTATTGGGGTCTAGGCATGTTACAAGAACCTGCCATACATAGCTTGACAAGACAGTTGCAAGGCTTGTGCAAAAGTCCTTCTTTCAAGCTCGACGCCGCTCTTCGTCGCTGGGCTGGACAGCCCTGGGAGGGTTCTCGACTAGTACGCTTGATGGAGCGTGCCACGAGGATCATACAGAGAAATTGGTATGTAGAATTGCATCAGTGTACAGGACAAGGCGATCCGCGATATGCGAGACCCAAACTACCCAAAAGTCTCTCTGTACCATCTGCTCCGACTCTACTCCCCTTTCACACCTTCACATGCCCTCTCTCTGCATGTGAGATTCGGAAGATCGCTCAACGAAATGCTCTTCGGATCTCTATCTCAACGCTTCAGTCGCCCTGGACAACCGCCACGGTCTGTCCGCCTCCGCTCCCCCCCAATCCACAATTGAACGTAGGGTACTTGTCTTCAGATTTTAACAATCACCCACTGGCACACTTGTAAGTCGCTTGCTTTTCCGGGCTGCTTTGTCCTTGAACACTGACGTAGCTGACCTTGGGAAGGATGCAATCAGTGTTTGGCTTCCACGACCCGCACCGTGTTCAGGCAATTTGTTATGCTACCACGCCTAGTGATGGATCTGTTCATCGTCAACAAATCGAAACGGAGGCTCCTGTATTCCGAAATGTCAGCAATTGGCCACCGGAGAAATTAATTGATCAGATAAATCGAGACAACATTCATATTCTGGTAAATCTGAATGGCTATACCCGCGGCGCACGAAACGAAATATTTGCCGCTAGGCCAGCTCCTATTCAAATGTCATTCATGGGTTTCGCTGGCACTTTAGGCGCGGAGTGGTGTGACTACCTTCTAGCAGACAGGACGACTGTTCCGCTATCAACTCTTCGGCCTTGGAGGAGCAATGTCGCCGTGGAAGACGTTTTCTGCGACGACAATGAAGGACATGATGGTGACTGGATGTACTCAGAAAACATTATTTTCTGTCGGGAGACATTTTTTTGCTGCGATCATGCACAGTCTTGTGCCTCTGGTGAGATAAACACCAGCTGGACAGAAGTAGAGAGACAAAGATGGGAAATGCGCAAGCATCTGTTTCCTGGTATGGAAGACGATATTGTTATTCTAGGCAATTTCAATCAGCTTTACAAGGTAAGTTCTCTTCAATCATTGCTTGAAGTATTCTCTCCGGGACTGACGTGTTGATGATCACTGAACCAGATCGATCCCACGATATTCCGATCTTGGCTACGCATACTTTCTCGAGTTCCCCGTGCCGTTCTGTGGTTGCTTAGATTCCCCGAGCCCGGTGAGAGCAACTTGAGAGCGACTGCAAGGCAATGGGCTGGATCTGAAGTGGCATCTCGGATCATTTTCACTGATGTTGCCCCTAAAGGCCAACACATTGCTCGAGCTTGTGTGTGTGATTTATTTCTAGACACTCCTGAGTGCAACGCACATACCACTGCGGCGGATGTCTTGTGGTCCAGCACGCCGTTACTCACCTTTCCACGATACCCCTACAAGATGTGCTCTCGTATGGCAGCGTCCATTTTGCAGGGCGCTCTGCCTCATTCCATAGAGGGTCAGCAAGTGGCTGCGGAGCTCATAGCGGAAACCGAAGAGGAGTATGAGCAACGAGCGGTTACTCTAGCCAATGGTCTCACGTACACACTCAGTGTGACCGGCCATGGCCAAGGCAAGGGGCGATTAGCGGACATGCGGAAACTACTGTGGGATAGCAAGAGACACTGCAGCCTCTTCAACACCCGGAGATGGGTGGACGATCTCGAGACAGCCTACGAGAAAGCGTGGGAGAGGTGGATCTGCGGTATTGGAGGAGACATATACCTCTGAGCCAAGGGCCGATCACACCGTACTTGGCCTATAGTGATATTCTATGATGAACTTGATCATGTTCGGATTACGGAGTGTCGGCGAAGCTCAGAAATCTGTCGTCCTGCAGCTATTGGGAGGGATTCTTGGGAAGCCCAAATTCAGACTCCGTCTGGACCAAAACTTTCGTCTCGAAAACATACTCGCTCTGGATGAACGACTTTTGGCCAGCTGATCTCACTATCCACCAGCTCGCTTGGACGATAGTTGGACAACGTTTGGGCGACGTATGCCTCGGTATTATTGGATGGAAAGTACTAAGAGAAGAGCCAAAGGCCCGATTACAATGTGCCTGGTCAATATCTCATGATCGAATGGATCGTGCGCGATGTTTACGCTACATCATTATCGGCAAAGCTAGCATTCCGTCGTTTTGCAGCCATCTGAAATTTCAGCAAGTCAAAGTTTGGGTCCCGTTTGGGCTAAACCGCTCGTCATGGAAAGGGATCCCGTCAGGGAAATAGGTATGCTCGCTCTGAAATTCTGAATGAATAACTGTTGGTCAGGTGGCCTCTCGACGGATATCCACCAACTCTCTTGGACGACGGTTTGACGACGTTTGAGTGACGATGCGACGTAAGTCTTGGACTTTTGGGCTGGAAATGAAATCAAGGAAGTGCCAAGGGCCCGCTCACACTTTCCCTGAACTACATCTTATGATCGAATGGATCATATTCGGTGTCAGGACATCGACAAAGCTTAGCATCCGTCGTTTTTGCAGCTACTGAGAATGTTAGGAAGTCAAAGAGAATTGATTGGGCCAGCCACCAGACCGCTCGTCATGAACACATGTTCGCTCCGACTGAAGAACTGTTGGCTAGGTGGCCTCTGAGCTCCCGCCATTCACCAGCTCGCTTGGACGACTTTTGGGCGATGTATGCCTGTGATTCATTGGCTGGAGAGTAGAGAAGAGCCAAGAGCCTGATCACACTTTCCCTGACCTATATCTGATCGAACGGACCATGCTCGGTGTTTAAAGGACATCGGCGAAAATTAGCTTTCCGTCATTTTTGCAGCTACATATTGGAAATGTTAGGAAGTCAAAGTTTAGAAACGATTAGGCCAAACCGCTCGTCATGAACACATGCTCGCTCCAACTGAAGAACTGTTGGCCAGATGGCCCTCGCCATCCACCAGATCGCATGGACGATGGTTTAACAACGGTTGTGGGCGACGTGTGCGCGGGATTCATTGGATAGAGAGTAGAGAAGAGCCATGACCCATAGATGATAGGCCCGATTGTAGTGTACACTATGCCTGTTAGATATCTCTTGATCGAACGGATCGTGCTCGGTGTATACGCTATATTGGTATCGGCGAAGCTAGCATTCCGTCGTTTTGCAGGCCGCAGCTATCAGCAATGTCAGGAAGTCAAAGTTTGGATCCCGTTTGGGCTAAACCGCTCGTCATGAAAATATGCTCGCTCTGAATGGAGAACTGTTGGTCAGGTGGCCTCTCGGCGGCCACCCACCAGCTCGCTTGGACGATGTTTGAGTGACGATGCGCCGTAGACCTGGCACTTTTGGGCTGGAAATGAAATCAAAGAAGTGCCAAGGGCCCGCTCACACTTTCTCTGGTCTACATCCCATGATCGAATGGATCATATTCGGTGTTTACAGGACATCGACGAAGCTTAGCATTCCGTCATTTTGAAGCTATTGGGAATGATAGGAAGCCAAAGTCCAGAAATGATCGGGCCAGAGTCCAGACCGCTCCGAGCTCGTCATGAACACATGTTCGCCCCGGAGTCCGATTGAAGAACTGTTGGCTAGGTAGCCTCTGAGTTCCAGCCTCCCGCCATTCACCATCTCGCTTGGACGACTTTTGGGCGATGTTTGCCCGAGATCCATTGGCTGGAGAGTAGAGAAGAGCCATAGACCCGATCACACTGTATTTCATGATGGAAAATGATCACGCTCGGTTTTGGGGAATGTTAGAACTTAGGAAGTCAAAGTTTAGATGCCGGTTGAGCTCAACCGCTCCTTATGAAAACATGTTCGCTCCAACTGAAGAACTGTTGGCCAGGTGGCTCTCGCCATCCACCAGCTCGCATGGACGACGTTTGGACAACGGTTGTGGGCGACGTACGCCTGGGGAATCGTTGGCTGGAGAGCACCTAAGGGAATCACAAGAGACGTGACTTTTTTTTTTTTTACTTTTACTGGACACTAGAAAAGAACACGAGAAAGCTATGGTGGCAACGAAGTGGCGACTCGGAGAGATGAAGAGTCAGAGAGATGACAACGAGAAGGCGGACACTCGGAGGCTCTGCACCTCAAAAGAACTTAGAAGATAGCTTGTAAACCAATCATTGCGCAACTGGACAGACGTCCTTCAGTGGAAATTACGACTGCTGGCAAACTTAGAAGGTAGCTAGACATTTAGCGTATTCATCGATATCGTCGACTTGATGAAAACTTAAAAGTTGGTCATGGGTGTGCTACAGACACACCACCAGACCATGTGAAACTATGGAGTAGAATGGCTCGGTGAGAAGGTCAACAAAGTGAAGGTCTATTTTCCTCCCCAAAATGTGTTCTTCAACAGAAGCCAAGAGACAAGTCACAATGCTCCGTATTGGTGCGGGATAAGTGCGAGCATGGCACCAGGTTGACCGTTGACGTGGGCGCATGGGCCTTCAGCTTCGAGCTGGACGACGTAGAGATACGAAATGATCACCAAGTGGTTTGTTACTGCTTCACATAGAGTAGGCGTACCATTATTAGCTGTCATGTTTGCGACCGAGACGTCTTCCGGATAGTAAACTCCCATAACTCCCATCGCTTTTACAAGCGTGCCACCAGAAAGGGCATGCTGATTCTTCAATATCGCCAAACTATCTCCTTTGCACCTCACGCTTTGAGGTCGTGGGCGATGCCTTTCAACACCGAGGCCGCCCTAGCAGTCCCTGGAAGGGTCTTTCACTCCGTCAGTAGTTAGCCTTGTCGTAACTTCTACTGCGGCGGCTGAAGCCGCCTCGACCGATGACCACGGGATTCCTCCATTGCCGCCCTCAGGAGTCAGACATGTACGATACCTGGTAGCTTGGACGAGGCCGAGAAAGCTGTGATTAACATCCCAGCTACCGATTGGATGACTAGCAGCCCGGGTTATCTGTCGGGCAAAAAAAAAAAGTATGCAATGATCGAATCGCCAGAATGCGTTGTGGTCCGTGGATGCTTCAAGCCGTAGCTAGGTCCGAGGTCCAAAATATGTGCCGGAGTTAGGTACCAGGTAAGGTATCTGATCCACATGCCGTGGGCCGTACCTGTTTGGTGGGGACCCTGGGGGTAAGAAGGTCTCGGGAATTGTGGGACCTATTGTTTCGCACAAGGGAAGTTGTGTGTACGGATACATTACTCCGTATGGTACGGTACAATTACATACATCATACTTGTCCGAGTACCTGGGTTTGGAGTACGGAATAGGTAAAACATTTGACTCCAACATCAACTGATCAACTGCAATGGTGCCTCGATTCCTGACCATTAAAAAAAAATCAACATGCAAAGGAGTGATCCTGATCTCTATGAAGTGGGCAGACAGGACACGAGTAAGAACATACGCACGACTTGTAAGTTGGTTGCTCACCTTGGGTGGAGGATCGTGAGAGTTTTACTACAAGGAATTACTCCAATTAAATCCTTACCGCAGACCAACCAGTGTCTTGAGCGTGTCAAATTATGGAGATGGCGAGCGAGCCAGCTTAAGCCACAGTAGGCTGCCGCAGCCCGGGGCTTCATTCAGCTCTACCAGGTAGGTATGTACCTACCTTATGTAGGTATGTAGGCGAAAGTTTGACAGGCGCGCAGGCACCCAGGCACCCAGGCACCCAGGTGATCAGGTCCCAGATGCTTTGTGTAAAAAAACTTTACTTATCTTGAGGGCAGGAAAAGACTTACGGGGTTAGTGCTGGCGCCGCATACAGTAGGTAGTACCACGACTTCTACGAGTACATACGCATGCCGCCCATGTGCCCGTGTACACTGTACCAATGGCCTTCAACTGGTCTACGGAGTAGCTATCTGTACATACCTCTCGCTGATTGTGTTCAGACTCAATAGGGGTAGCATGACGGTAACAACTCGATGGGATCTACGAGAGGAACATGACTGCGTGTAAGAATATGTCAGGCGTGGCGGAGCGCTCAGGGCAAGGAATAATGAAGTTCAGCAGAACATCTTTGCCATGTGGTGGCTCCTAGACAATATGTAGGTGCCATTATTATACGTAAAAATATAATAGGTACCTACATACGGAGTACATACCTACCTATATGGAGGTCAATGCTCTGTCTGGTCCGCGGGACATCACCTCCAGTGTCGGCCCAACCCGGTTGGAGTTGCATGTGTGTTAACTTCAAGTTCTACGGCCCCAGTACGGAGTAGGTACATTAGGTACCTAGCGCTAACAAAGAATCTCTGTCTCAGCCACCCGCACATCGCACGCCCCTCCCCTTGCCGAAGACACGCCCTCCACATCGACATTTTTCCCAACCGCGACTAGTGTCATTTACCAACACCTATCCATGGGCCATACGTCGTTGGTATACTCCGAGCCTCATCGGCCGGTTTATCACGAGGTATCCCTTACGGAAATCTATTTAATTCGATTTATACCCGTTTTTGTTTCTCTGCTGATCATTGCTTCCCTTACTTACTTCACTTGCCTTGCTTCCCTTGCTTTATTTGCAAGAATTGGCATTCAATATCCTTCAATATCTGGGCAAAGAAGCTCAACCAGACTCGCGATAACACATTACTTTGCAGCTACTAAGCTCACTCGCCAACGGCACACAATGGATCCGTCCTCGCAGCCACAGGAGGTATGACATCTTAGCCGCCCTTTGACATATCATTGAATCACTTCTCTAACTTTACCACAAGACTCAACCCGACGTGGAAGTCACGCACAGAAGAGGCCCTTGGTCATCCTACGAGGACTTCCTGCTTATGAGCAGGGTTCGAAAGGCAGGCGCTCGCAACTGGGTTGGAATCTCCGATTACCTTGGAACTCGGTCAGCAAAACAGTGTCGTGAGCGCTATCACCAGAGCCTCAACCCTAGTCTCAACCACGCCCCAATCACCAGGGAGGAAGGGCAAATAATACTCGACTGGGTCGCCCGGTCGGGTGCGCAATGGGCTCAAATAGCCCGCCACCTGAATGGACGGAGTGACAACGCTGTAAAGAACTGGTACAATGGCGTAAAGAATCGGAACAAGCGTAGAGAAAGTGCGCTCGGCTTGCAGCATCAAAAAGCCTCGCAGCAAGACGATACCCATCGAGCCTCATCGCCAATGACGAATTTTGCACGCCCCTTGCCTTCAGTAGGATGTCCGTCCCTGCCGCGCCGCTCCGTCCGCGCTCATTTCCAACCGGATCGGCGCTCGTCGCGTCTCTTGTCGCCGTGTGCGTCTGACCACGGCGAGTACGATGATGCAAACTACACAACGTCCCCCGCCGCTCAGCGGCCACGCTCCTTGGGCATGCGTTACCCTCGAGCGTCTGTTGATCTCCCACCTCTCCGTGATGAGGTCAAAAAACATTGGCAGAGTCAATCGCTCCCTGGAGTTGACTCGTTTCACCATGTGGGTCGTTTCAGGCCCTATCATCAGGTTCAGCCACCTCCAATTCGTGGCTATCCAATTCGTGGCTATCCAACTCGCGGCTCTCCAGTTCGTGGCTCTGCACAACTTCTCACAGCGCCGAACTCGCCACTTGCGCACGCAAGTCAATCGCAGACGCCTCGATCACTGAATTGGGGCCCACAATCACCGGAGGTGAAGGAGAAGAAGTGCCGCAAGATGGAACTGAGCGAACTGTTGACCTAATTCACAACTTGAATGGCCTTTTCCCGGGGAGCGATAGCTCCGGATTCCGAGTTGCTGCTTGGCTTCCTTTTTCTTTTTTTTTCTTCTTCTTCTTGACTTTTCAAGTTCTCTTTCTCTTTTTCGATTCTCGTCTTCTTCTTCTTCTCTTCTCCTCTTCGTCCCTTCTTCTCTTCGTCTGGATCGTCTCTTCTCCTCTACTCTGCTCTGCCTCTCCTTTTCCTTTTTGGTTTCCTTTTCGCGGTCTTCTACTGGACTGCTCTGCTAGTTTCAAGCTTGTCTGTCTGTCTGTCTGTTTATTTCGCTTTCCTGTCATTTAACCTCTTACTATGACAGTCGAAGTAAAAAGTTCTGTTATCAGGTTCGACGAGTTTGCGTTTCCCAGATTCCTTTAGTTTTTGATTTCAATGCCCTCTAGACGATGCTCATGAGTCATGATTGAGAGCTGGCTCGCGACTGAATAGCCAAAACTACCTCAACCTATACCCCTGTTATGATGGCAATTGGAATGCTTTACGAATAACCTTTTTAATCTTAATGACTATACCTACTGATCAACGTCGTCGAGAGATGTCTCGCGATGAAATGGATGCATACCTCCTGGGACTATTTGGAAATGCCAAATGGGGAACTCGAGATGCTGTTAAGTCGTTGACGGTCTTTCCTCTTTCTTTTCCTGCTCTTCTTGTTTATGCCTGTTTTTTCAGATTGGAGACAGTTCCAACTCTTAGATAAGATAGGTCTTAATAACTTGTTGACACAATCTGACTTGTTTCTAACTTTCTAAAATCCGACGTGCAACTGCAAGCATCTCCGCGAAAAGGCCCCCTCACTCACTATTCAATAGTTCGCTTAAGACTTTTGGCTCTCCCGCTTCAGCCTTCTGAAGGCACAAATGCAGGTAATGCGTAATACAACGGCGGACACGTAAGCATCCTATGACAGATGGCATTATAACATGACGACTCGATGAGAGACAAATCGGCTTTCCTATTCTGAGAGCAACTTCCAAGTCCGATGGCCCATGGATGCTGTCAATGCTGACAATCCGCGCACTGTGCGCTGATCGAAAATAATTCACGCATGCAGGATTGCTGTCAAACTGTTATCGGTCGACGGTAACTGCGCCAAGAACGGTAAGAGGACGGTACGGTAAGGTACGAGGTCACTCAATATTGAAATGTGCTCCTGTCGCTCCTGAGTATATTGTATACAGTATTCCGCCCCTTATCTTCCTTTGTCTCCAGACACACAAACTTGCTTACCTGTCAACTTTCAAGCTGCCCAAACTCACATACTTCATTTGCAACGAGTGATAGTATCTAGAGCAAAGATTGCAAGAGCCGTTCAACACCACCACCTCTCCCCGCTGTTACGTAGTCCGTGTTCACCATTGCACCAAGCGACCAGCACTGAGCACAGCTACGGAGCGTACGGAGGCATTGCTGCGCGATGGGTCTGTTTCTGCGGCCCTTTGACCATGTCCCGGCCTCGAAGATGTACATGTCCACTCAGCGATGCGAATGCCTAGCTAACCGTAACCCGTCCAGGAGGGGAGGCAGGACTAGTAATGGTAGGGTTGGCAAGTTATTGCTCAAAGCACGTTAGGTTGCTACAAGTGATGAATAGGGGTAACCTCCTTTTAGGCATCTGAAGAAATACTTGGGGAGACATGTCTTTCAGTTGGTGCGACCCTGAACCCATTGATATATTCTTTCTCCGAGGCATCAAGCTCGCGCGCGCGTGACACACAGTTGGCAAGTTGCACCAAGGGTTATTTGGAATTGCTCGATTTGAGCTGAGCAGAAGCCGGGGGGGCTGGATCGACAGAAGCGACCAGGGGAGCGAGCGAGCAGGGAAGGGGGGTGTGTTTCCGGGATCCACAGATGCACAGTTGCATCCATGATTCCATGATTCCATCCATCCTAAGTCATTGCTGACGGCCAAGCCTTCGATTAATAGATGTATGTACCTACATATGAGGAAGAAGCAAGGGAATTCGAAGTCCGATCCGTGTCGACCGTGCTTCTCGATGTGCCCAACCATTTGGCAATGGGCATTGACCAAAGACATCGTTGCGCATGCTAGCGAAAATCATTGCCTCTTTCGATCCCATGACGCGGGGAATTAAACCGCCCACTGATGGGAGAGCGTGCAACGTCATGTGAACCGAGATGTCGGGAGGACAACGAGCGAGTTGATATGTACATACTCCGGACATATAGGTATGATACATACATATGTACATAGGTATGTACAATGTACACATGTACATGTACCTAGGTAACATACATACCTCATGGAAGGCTCCAATCCAAGCACATGGACGACGGATAAGGCCGTCGGTTCTGGGCCGTGCGGGGCCGGCAATCGTTCCCATGGGGTGTTGCCGCCGCGAAGGGAGATCAGAGTTTCATGGCGAGCCGAGCGTCTGGTAAAATGCTGGAAGGACGTGGCAAACACTCATCTTCATACCGATGCAATAGGTACCCCCGCGGGATGTCTAGGATCGCCGTCTTCCTATTACGCCGTTTTTATACGTAGGTATAATTCGAGGGATCACTCCGTACTATGTACTCCGTAATACAGAGTACATATTTCCTTTGTACGATACATACCTCTACGGAGTATGCCCGACAACGACCGGATTGGTTCAAGCAACTTCAAGGTTGGCGTGCCTCCAAAAGGGGTCCACCAAACAGGGGAGAAACTTAAGCAGCAAACATTGTGTGTCCAGGCGTGGGGGCCGCGATGGAAGAAGGCAGCTCCTTCATTCACCACAGACGATGCCCCCCATGTCCATCGAATCAGCCGATATATTCGGGACCTCGGGTTCGGCGCGTGAAGACGCGAAAGGGCCACACACGGCTGCCCCGGGTCTTGTCGTGTGAAAACGAAGCAAAAGATCGTGTGAAAACGGAGCAGAGGAAAAGAAAGGTCAGGAAAAGCAAAGTCAAAGAGTCAAGACGGCGAGCTTCGACACTGGCAAAGTGTCAAAGTGCCAAAGTCCACATACATACATACTATGTACTCCGTACCTGTGGCCGTTACATATTGCAACTTGCTGTCTGCCCCCTATCAGGGTCCAGGGATGGTCACCCCAGGTCCCCAGGTCCCCAAACCGCTCCTCCTCCTTTCCGATCGTCGTCGCTTTGAGCCACGGTATGACAGCTTCGGCGGGCACCGTTCCTGGCGCCGACGATTTTCGGCCACGACAGGGCATGCAGCTGTCTCCATTTTCGGCCGTTGCGCCGTTGCGCCGTTACACAACGTTGCGCACCGTTGCCGCTTTGCGGGATGTGGTGGGTTGTCGGTTATGAGGTATGTACCTAGGTATGGGTTACACATGGCAGAAGTCGGCTTTCCACTTCTCGTGAGTTGTGGCTCGTGAGTCGTGAGCCATTCGGTTCTGCTTTCTCAGCCCCTTCCGCTTTTCGTTATGGAGTACATATCTACCTACCTAAGGTAGGTAGACAACCACGGTCCCGATCAGTACCTAGGTACGTATGTACCCTGTCCAAGGAGGCGCGACTTTCTCTACCTGCAGAGCCACAGTCGGGCTCTGGCAACCAGCATTCGGCAATCTTGAAACCCTCAGCGCGAAGAAGCATCCATCCATCCAAGCACGCGAGATATGCATTGTAAATACTCCGTATGGACTACATTAGGTATGTACAGACAAGCACGCCTACGGATACGTACCTACTACCTACTCCCTACTCCCTACTCCGTACACACACGCAAACGCCCCTTGAGATCTTCCGATTCATGCATGAAACAGTCATCGTGTGGTCTGTTGTTTTGGAACCTCGAATTGACGCGGTCCACTCTACCTGCATTTGCGCTTTGCTAGCCGCCGTTATGCCACATCCATGATCCTTGCCGCACATCTGTGGAGTGACTACAGACACTCCCCCGCTGAACTGTTCACGACTCCCGGCCAATGTTCTGCACAAGCTGATTTGCTCAGATACGAAAACCCCAGTCCGGGATGCCGACCCAATCTACCGGTATTCTCGACAGCGATAGACAAGGTATCATCGCACGGCTTGTGCTCTGTACTATGGGACTCTGTCTCATATGTACAGAGTCCTGGTTCGGTCATTCGGTCAAATCGTGGCACACGTACATACCTGTGGCATGGTTCATTGGTGATGTGGTGTTGTGCTACGCAGTGGCAACTGCCAACCGTGCCTCGTAATGACAGAATTCTGCGGCATTGGTGCTACCTACATAGATGATAGGTACCATCTCGACATGTACGGTTACCCAAGCGACAACAATTGGACTATTGCGTCACTGAATTATCCTCGAGCTGCGGCTCCGTTGGTTGTTGGATTTCATCCGCCCATTTATCCTCGGCTGGCGACAAACATGGCATCGGCGACGAAAGGTCTCCACGACGTCTTACTCGTAACTCCGTACACACGGAAACCTACCTACGGAGTACATAGGTATGCAGGAGCATACATTGGAAGGTAGGAGGTATGTATGAACGTAGGGACGTACTGTAGTCTGTAGGTGCTTCCCCTATCTTAGACTCTTAGCTGCCGTCCAGCCTGCCGAGTGGACCGCGCTGCACCCCCATTGAAAATGATGATAGGTACCTGTTTTGCCTCTAACTACCTACAATCCCATTTTATTTTAAACTTCTTGTCTGAGTCGAGAGCGTTAAGAGATGTCTAGGTTCCGGTCTTGTGTAAACGATCCCGAGAATCTGGAGGAAGCCCACGGCTATCCCTTGACGATGCGAAATGCTCGTATATTTGTAAGACCACGAGAAATAATCGCTTCTGACCCGGCTGATGAGGCTTTTATTCGTAGGACCGACAGCATGCTCACGTTCTGGCCTCGAACCAATATACAACGGTTCAAAGCAAAAAACTATGCGTGAGGCGAAGAGGCTTGAATAAAGCCAGAGGATGGCCAAGAATCCTAATTAGTTTGCGTACACCACACATATGTATGCGGGTGATGCATGTGTTATGCGTCAAATTCATGACAAACTGAGTTAATCTCACAATGTCCGCCACTTGTGGTAAAAAAGCCTTCATCCTTACTCCGTACAGTGAACTGTGAGTGCCCGTTCCTTTTGCCTAGCATGTACGTCGTTCGCTTTGCAATACTCCGACGCAAGGATTGACTTGATGCCTAATTAGCGCAAATGTCCCAATACTTTTCACCTGACGCATGTTTCTGCATGGGCATAATGTCTGCAGGAGGGACAGGTGCTTTGTGAGTTGGTAGAGAAAACCACCGGGCTGACTACCTCACGTTTCATCTTGTCCATCTTGCTCGATTGCGAGTAGTAATCTTGAAGGCCCACACTAGATTAAAGGGAATTTAGCATTGTAAGTGAGAATGTGCGTGATGGCGCAAGGTGAAGCAAGTACTAGTTGCTCTTAGTATATACTTGCGACTACCTCATGTAAAATGAGGCTGGGCATACTATAATTCGATCTGGGGTCGTCCTCTGTTTCCGGCTTGAAGAAGCCGGTGAACGTACTTGCCTTCCTAGCTAGCTTCTAGATGATCCGAAATATGTAGCAAGCATAATGGTTTGGCCGCGTCGCTGCCGGGTATCGTCATCATAGTGTCAGGAGTAGGGATGGGCGAAATGTGTAAATTACGATCCTCGGTGTAATTTACAATGTAAATTACATGTAAATTACGCGTAAATTACAAGTAAATAAAATTGTAAATATGAGAGGCTTGGGCCCACTCTTTTTGCCCTATTCAGCCGGGAGCCCTCG
>QEQW01000460.1:0-22038 GCA_004016085.1 Claviceps quebecensis
ACACACATGCACACACACACACACACACACACACACACACACACACATGCACAAACCCCATGACACAACATGATAGCAATATTTCTCTCCTAAAACAACCCCCCCACAGCCCTCTTAAAAATGCCCCATTCAAGCCTTCAAGGCAACAGGGCTTCACTTCAAGGCAGCCACCACCATGCAAGTTTAGCTAACGCTGAGCTAACGCTGAGCCGAGCAGAGCAGAGCAAAGCAGAGCAGCTGGATCCCCCCACCAACCTACATCTCACTTCTAAGAATCCTCTCCCAGCGACTCCGACTCCGATTCCGACTCCGGGGCTGAGCACACATGTCCTACACATCTCGACCACTGGCTCCCGCAACGGCTCCCGTATTTGTACCGGCATCGGTACTGGCATCGGCACCGGCACTCGCAGAGCTGGCCACATCATTAAGAACAGCATCGTGTCGTGCGAGTGCCAGAGCAAGCGCGAGAGCATCCGCGCCATCTGCATCAGCTACGCTATGAGCACCCCTCCATCTACCCATCGTCGAAGTCGTCGAAGTCGTCGTCGTAGTCGCCCGAGCCCTAGACACAGTAGACAGTCCCCCCGTAGGAGTACCCGCCGGGCCACCATTCTCCGCCTGCAGCATAAACATGGTCTTGTTCCGCTCCTTATTTGCCAGCATCTCATGCCCATGACAGCCATCTTCGTGGCTACCGCTAGGGCCATTCACGTCACCCACACCTAGACGGCTCTTCTTCTAAAAGCCCCGTAACGACGCGTGACCACCCAGAGGACTTCCAATCTCTCCTGGCGCGCCCACAGGGCGATATCCCTGTCCGCCAGAGCCGTCACTGCTCGGATCAGGAGCCCACCTGATGAAAGCTTTACTCGTCCGGGAGCCAGGCCCGGATGCGGAGCCCCGATGCGGACTGCTTTTAATGTCAAAGGTACCGCCGCCGTTGGAGCTGCTGCCCTCGGTGTCGCACAGATTCAGCAGATCCTGTTCGGTGATGCTCATGTCGCCGGATTGGTTTTCGATTTGGGACTTGACCACGCTGAGATCAATGTAGCCATTTGCATCAGAGTTTCCTGACGCGGCCAGATCTTTGCATGCCTGGCAGAGCATCAGGCGCACTGCTACGTGGCGGGGCTGGGAGGCTGTTCGGATCGAGCCCAGTGCTGGTATGGGCGAGCCTAGTCCAACAAAGCCGGGAGGCATCGAAGGTGATGGCCCCCATGCTGGGTTGGCAAAACCTGGTGGAGGAGGGGGCGGAGGCGGAGGAGGGGGGTGGCCCATTGCGTAGTGCTGTGTTGATGATGGAGGGCCCCAAGGGTTCTGTGACAAGGCGCTGTTGAATCCCGCGTCGATAAAAGGACTGGCTGCGAATCCAGGGGCTCGCGGGCCGGGAGGCTGGTTGCGTAGGCTTCCAGGGGCATGATGGAGAATGTTGTTGTCTGTCGGTAACGGCTCGTCGTCGTCAACTAAAACTCGACTGCCTAGATGCTTGGTGTCCTCGTCCTCGTCCCGCGAGTGTCCCTGAGACATGCTGCCAGGCCGGCCAATGGGCGCAGGTCGTCCAATCGGTAGCGATGGTAGACCTGTGCCAATAGGGCAGCCGCCGTCAAAGGCTCCTGTAGAGCCTTGACGTGCGTGAGCGTGATGGCTCGTTGCGATAGGACTACCTTTAGAGATGGGCTGGAACGGCTGGGACATGGAGAAGGGCTGATCCGCGGAGGAAGACGAATGGGCGCCGCCAAATCCTGGTGGAGGAGGCATAGGCCCGGGGGCGGAGAACCCACGACCTACCGGACTGTTGATGCCAGGCGGAGGCATCATCATGTTGGGGCCGCCGGGCCGGAATGCCAAGGGGAACATCGGTTCAGGAGTCATGGGGCTTGTAAATCCGGGTGCCCGATGAGGTGTCAGCCCGGGAGGCGGCTGCAGGCTTGCTGAAGGTATTTGATACGAAGGCGCATGACCGTGCCCAACTGGCAGCTGCTTCGACTGATGGTGAATGCTGAGCGGCGAGGCTGGCGCCTGCTGCTGGCCAAGTTGACGAGAGCTCACCACCGATCCTCCGCTCGTACTCGTTTGTCGGTCATGTAGTCCAGCTGGAGGTCCGGGGCTCACTTGAACAGGTGTTCCCGGATGAGGCGGCGCATTCTGGCTGACCATCGATGCTGATGCGACAGGGCCTCCTGATCCGGACCCGGCTTCTTGCTGCTGCTGCTGCTGCGGCTGTTGCTGTTTCGGCTTCTGTTGTCGTTGCTGCTGCGGCTGCGGTTGCTGCTGCGGCTGCGGTTGTTGCTGCTGTTGGGGTTGTTGCGGAAGTGCACGACTGCGTATCGGCGTTGGAGCCTTGGGTATCACTGGCGTAGCTACGGGGATCTTGGGGGACGCGTAAGTTGCTGCAGAATTCGACGGGTGATGCTGCGGCAAGGCAGCAGCCGTGGGTATCGACAAAGGAACAGGATGCGCCTGTCCAGCCTTTCCAGCTTGTCCTGCCTGTCCACGTTTAGGAGCCTGGTGCGGCTGGGAATGCTGGCTCGTTTGGGCACTTGGCCTATGATGCGCGGCAGCGGCCCTCTCTTCTCTCGCTCTGTGGGCAGCTTCCTGTGCCTCCTTGAGAGTCTTGGCCGCTCGAGCCTCCTTTTCCCTCCTGTCGCGTTCTTGCTTCTCCTTTCGTTCTTGCGCCTCCCGCTCTTTCTGCTGTCGGGCCTCCTTCTCCCGCTGGCGCTGCTCCTCCTTCAGTCTCTTTTCGCGCTCTTTTGCTTCTCGAGCTTTTCTTTCCTGCTCAGCTTGCTTTTCTCGTTGTTCGTGGATGCGTCGTAGTCGTTCGGCTTCCTTTCGCAAGCGAGCTTCCTCTTCCGCCTTCTTCTGAGCCTCCTTCTGCTTCCGCTTATCCTCGGCTTTCTGCTTTTGTTCAGCAATTCTCTGACGTTCGGCTTCTAGACGGGCAGCTTCCTCGGCAGCCTTGTCGGCCTCCCTGCGCGCCTTTTCCTCTGCCAGAGCTTGTTTCTTCTGTGCGGCCTTGTCCTTCTTCTTTTGCGCGTTTTTGGCCCTCTTGGCCCTTTGCTGATCGACTTGCCGGCTCTCTTCTTCGAGTTCTTCCAGCAGCTTGTCTTGCCGCTCCTTGGCGACCTTTTCCTTGTACGCAGACAAAACGCGCTGTTCAAACATGCGGGCAGCGAAAATCTGGAACATCCGCCGGCCTTCCTCCATTCTCTGTTCTTCCGTCATTGGATCCTGGCAGCAGCACTCAGTATGGAACTTGGACGGCATGGTTGAAGGATTGGAATATACCTCTTCCTCCTCATACTCCTCATCTTGACTATCCTCATAATCCTCCTCCTCGTCTTCTTCGTCCTCATAATCGTCGCCTTCCGCCGCTGGAGGAGGAGGAGGAGGAGGATGAGTGTGAGTATGAGTATTGGAGTATGAACCGTTGGGATGACCGTAGCCGCGCGAGAAGTGTTCTCGGGCGTCTTCCTCGCGAGCCATTCGACGTTCGGCTAGCTGCTCCATCATCTCGATGAAACGCTTGCCGTCGTTCTTGAGGAGGTCATCCGCCACGGTAAGAATGCCGCCTAAGTCCATGTTACCATATGCGCTGAGAAGAGATTCAAGGAGCTGCGTACCCTTGACTTGTAGACTATTGCCAAACGTAAGGAAATCCGTCATGTCTCGTTCGTAGGAATTGTGAAACTGCTCAGGTGGTTCGTCATCACTGTATTCATCGTCGTCCACCTCGTCTTCACTGTATACCTCTTCCTCCTCTTCGTCCCCCTCCCGCTCCTCGTCGTCATCATCCACCTCGTCCTCCAAGCCGTCAACGTTGTCGATGCCGCCGCTGCCGCCGCCCCGATCGTGGTCGTGGTCGTGATTGTCGTGGCTTACATCGTTTTCGTCGTTTTCGTCATCGTCGTCGTCGTCGTCTTCATCATCCTCGCCTACGTGCTCGATTATTCGACCGCGAGATGGCTGTTGAGGTGCGTAGCGAGACGGCAGTCGACGCGGGGGGTGGGGGGGAAAGTCTCGAGAAGGCGGTGGTAGCATCGGTGGCCCTTCGCCTTGATTGGCGAACTGTTCCAGTTCCAAGTAATATGCGTCGTACAGGCCCTCCAACTCCTCTTCAATCGCTGTTCGCTTTCTTCCGCAGACCGTGCAGCTGCAGGTGTGCTTTTGCTGCTCCTTCATCTTTTTTAGTACTGCATCCTTCTCGACCTTGACCAAAGACTTGCGCTCTTCCTCGCCGAGTCCAAGCCAGAATTCCTTGATTCGTTCCCGCTCTTCATGGTTGCTCGTGCTCCATATTTTGTCTCTGGACATGCCCGATGACCGTGGACCCATTTGATGATGTCTTGCTGCGGTTCGTGCTGCAAATGCACTCGATACGTGAGCAGCAGCAGCAGCAGCAGCGGCAGCAGCAGCAGAAGACGGCTCTCCATCATCAGTATATCGAAAATCTCCAGCCTCCTGCTGCTGCTGCTGCTGCTGCTGCTTCTTTTTCTTCTTCTTATTTTTCTTCCCTTTGGTAGCCCCGGTTTGGTACCCGTTGGGTATGGAAGAAAATGGGGAGCCATCTCGCGTCTGGCCCGCCTCATAATCGCTCATGGTGGGATCACGACCGTCAGGATGGTTTTCGCTTTGCGGATTGGGGGCTGATCCGGTGGTCGCATGACCGCAGTCGTCTCCGGTAGCGGCAGCAGCTTTGGCCAATGCCTTCTGCCGACGCTTTTGCTTTTTGCGATTGACAGGCGGTATTGCGGTGTCCAGGCTGGAAGCGCGGTTCGGGTGCGGCGGTGGCGGCGGTGGTGGTGATGGGAGGCGGGATGGTTTGGTGGCCATGGTCGGTGTGGAAGGCTGCGAGCAATCGGACTGAGTCTTGGGCACAGTGATGTACTTTGAACCATCTTTGTTGGTATACTTGGCTGTGTTGCGAGGCGATGCCGGCCTGGGGGGAGCCGCTTTCTGGTTCTTAGTTGGCATCGTACGTTGAACAGCACTTAATGAACCATCCAACGAGGTGAGATGGTGGTTGGCTCTGGCAATCCGCTCGACGTTGGATGGCTACCAGTGCAGAAAGTTCGGTGTCTGGTAGTGCGCCCCGAGGCAGCGAAGAGGTTAGTCTCGATAAATAATGCAAAGTGGAATGTGTGGTCGGCGACGCGTGATGTCGAGAACAGGGTTTGGTGGAGTATCAAGGGACGGCCGTCAAATTGAAATGGAGGCACACACACAACACCACACACACACACACAGCAACCACCTACCTTGGCCAGGATTAGGTCAGCAATGACGCCAGTGGGGAAGGGAAGCCGCGAATCCCTTGGAATGCGATGGCTGGCGGATGGTGTCTGCAGTATTCCGAGCGCGTAGGCTGCGAGTAAGAAACCGAGAGGGCTCTCGGAAAGGCGAGCTGAAGAGAAAGTTGATGTGAGCGTTGAGCGTTGCTGAGGTTGAATGGCAAGCGGCTTCTTGCTGGGCTGGAATTTGGAAGTCTCGGTGCAGCCCAAATTACGTGGCCGGGTACTTTGGGCGGGTTTCTGCAACGGCCACCTTCTCCTTTTGAAGCCAATCAAAGCCGGCGCTCTTGACTCAATCAGCGTCGCTGCTGTCTCTTCGAGTGAGAGTTTTCCTGTGATATGCTGTGCCGCGTGATTGGCCACGTGACGCGCGGTAATGGTGGGCTCATCGTTGAGCAATCAAGCACCTTGATGGAGGACTCAGGAAAGCCGTTTGAGGCATTCGTCTCGTTCAAGCAAAGCTCACGAAATGCTGTGAAACATGGCCGACGACTCGTCCATCGCGGGCGCTCGAAACGACAGAGCGACTCTTTTCCGTACACGGTTGAATAGCACGAGTTCCATTCACAGCCAACCAGGTAGTCAGGCCAACTCGATCGATCACTTGGAGCTCCGTCAATCTGCAGAACAAAACTGTGACATTTGACCAATTGACACCCTCATGTCCCTGCTTTGGCTCCTACCGCTCTCTTGTGACTGGATATGCCGTACGATTGATAAACTACGCATGAAATCTTCGCGTCTACTTAAGCACAAGGTGCGCGCTTTCCTCCATATCTACTCTGTAGGGCACGAGGAAGAAAGCCAGCGCTTCAAGAATTACACACCATTGCCTGCACATACATTGTACACGCCAGATACCTGCAGCACATCACCGTGGATTGTCTTGATTATTACAGGGGCGCGAGCCACGAGAGGGACCCTCGTGTATTTGCCCTCTTTTATGAAAATGTCTGGGCGCTACAGAGTACTTGTCCCTACACGCGGCATGAAAGCGTGAAATGACTCGACCAACTGCCAGTTGCCTCAGATTTGGCCGATCATGATACAATCAGTCAAGTAAAGTGTCTTTCGACAGAATCGTTTCCGTTTTTGTACTGCAATTGCAATTTGCCAATATATAGCTTCATAAGAACCCCCCATGATAAACTACTCGAGCTTGTAGGAGGCTTTACAGAGCCTCCCTCGACTTTCAAGAAGAGAGACGGTCACATCGTTGTATGAATCGACAACTGCCATGTAATTAGGTTGGTTGAGAAAAACAGGCATGGCTTCTTGACGCCCAAGAAAAGTATGTACATACAAGTAACATACCTCATATGGGCAAACAGGCCCATATTACTCCGTAGTGTCCGTACAATTCATGCTTCGTAAAACAAGACCACATGACACTAGACCAGGGGCGGGTGTAGGTCCCTTGAAGTAGCGGACGAGGCTTGTACTTCGGTAGGCTTGTTTGCGAATGTACCTACAGGCTACACAGGTAGCCTTTGTCTTTTGCCCTTCTTCTTGAATTTTAAACTTTAGACCGTTGCTTTTTTCTACGGTTTCTCCCCTTGGAACCGTGTACGGACTCACGGAGTACCTGTATTGCGCGGCTGGTCCACGGCGGGGCATCAACGGGGCGGTAAGCTTTATTAGGAGGTACCTACTGTAGGTGTTCCTCTTGCAGCGAACGACCAGCGGGTTCCTGCGCCGCATGCGACTGCGATTACGTAGAGTATGTACATAATATGTTACATGTCACCTCGCAAAGTCTGTTACGGACGGGCGAGACATGCAGGCTGCGCATTGTCAAATCAATCACCTACCTATGTATGTACATATGTAATTGCAACCAAGAGGCAGCCCCAGTTCATCTAGCAGGCGGCAAAGGTCTGGGACAGTCAGATGGTCCAAATGGATGTGATCATGTGAAGACCCTGTATCCTTGGTCCAGCGCTTCCAATCTTGTCGCAACTTATTACACATCACTAAAGGGACGTACTCGTTATGTATTATAGCCATCAAGAACACTAGTCTATTGTGTGAGGCGTGCAACATTTGATATAGCGAAGCTAGAGAGAGTCAGCGCTTCATGGAGCACATCTTCGATAAGGCCGTGTGCCTGAGGAGTCGGTGGACTGGAGCCGTCGCTATACTTGTGCCCAATATGACGAGCAACCTCGCATGCAAGCCTGAAACATTCCTCTTTTGAAGGCAGAGACTGCAATACAGGCGCTGACGTTGCCAGAGCTGATTTCTCCTTCTCCCTTAGTGCATTGATAGCTGCAGAGCCATCGAGAGGGAAGATTCCACTCTTTTCGAAGCCGTACATAATATTGTGGGCCGTGAAGCCGGTGGAAATGATCTCCTGAAAGCGAGCTATAAAATCAGAGCGTTTGAAGTAAACGGAACCGTCGCGGATGGCTTTGTGAGGACCACCCGGATGCGCCGTCTTCAGTGGCCGGAAAACACCAACTTCTAGCGGTTGCGTGAGATGTGTAGACTTGGGAGGAGGAACCAAGATCTCAATATCGAACCGAGTGCAGTATTCCATGAATTCTAGTGAAGGTTTGAGTGTGAAGCCGTAGATAACAAGGAGTCGCCACATACGCTCCTTTTCCGGGCGATTTTTGGAAGGGTCGTGCTGAACATGGTCAGAGCTATCGGGACCGCGCATGAATTCATCGCATCCAAACCAGTCAGTGAACGTAACTCCTCGTGATTGAGCTTCGCTTGTATGCTCAAAGGAACAGCGGTTAAAATGCCGTATCCAGTTCATGGATGTCTCCGCGTTGGCAAAGCCGGTCTCGGAGCACGCAAAGCAAACCCCCTCATCCAAATCGTAACCTTCCCAAGATTCCGTAGGCCACTCTTTAAACACCACCATAGGAGGAATCATAGCTACAGACAATCTTAGAATAAAAGAGCCATCAAATAGGATACAAATACTTACATCCAGCCGCATTTGCGCAACCAATCATGGTAGTGAATTCACGATGAGCAGCAGAAGTAGTCCCATATTTCACAGCACGCCTCTTCTGCGTGATGGCCACTTCAAGCAACTGGTCGACAATGCCAATGCGAATTCCATACTCATCGGCATTAAATATCTGCGATGCAGTGATATCGCGATCTCCAATAACTTGGGCGAGATCAGTATAGAATCGCTCAAGCTCTTGAATATCACCACTATCCGACTCTGCATGATCACTGCTCAAAGCTCTGATGTTCCGTCTTCTCTCTAATTGAGGATTGTTCGCTTGAAATCTCTGGTACCAACTTACGCCAACCGGAGGCACTGGGGGCGTTCTTCGGGCCCGCAACGTATTTGCTGCTTCTTCAACAAGTGCAGGAGAAGCGTAGAAAGCTGATCTTTCAAGCCAAACGACATACGCAATGACGGCACGATTTTCACTGTCATTGAGTTTCTTTGGCCGACCTGGGCCTGAAGTGCTATAATTCGGTTGACCGGATAGCCTTATTGACTTGAGTTGACGATGAATAGCACTCGCAGAGACATTGTGTTTAGCTGCGGCTGCCCTAAGTGTAAGACGTGTGCGTTTAGTGCTGCGAAGAGGGCGATGTTCAGAGATGATGATGTCGCGGGCAGCCTTGACGGCGGGACTGACGGCGGGATTGACCTTTGTCTCCGATGGCATGATGCTCTCATACGTGAACAGGTATCTTGACGGACATGGGTTGATGTGTAGATGTAGATACTACGGAGTAGATACCTACCAAAGCTGTCTTCCCAAAGAGCTGGGATCATGGGAGAAAGCAAGGACACGGAGTGGGGTACGTATCTGGACTGGTCATGATTATGGCCTGTCCCCAGTTATTGCCGCCCGCTCAGGTACTCCGTATGTACATCATTCGTATGAGTGGGGAGTCACGACTCACGACTCACGAGTCGGGCCACCTCTCTGTTACGACTCACGAGTCACGAAGTCGCACGGAGTACATAAAGAGTACAAGGCGAAGACAGTTCAAAGCACGTGCATGATGGCTGTAACCATGCATTCCTATACCGCAGATGCAACATGCATCGCTTTCGAATCGCTTCACACACGACTACAATTGGCCGAGAAGACGGCGGCGTCTTGCATGTTGTCGTCCATGTGTTTATAAACGGACGGTGTCGCACTTGGAGCCTGGGCGTGCAAAGAAGCCTCGAAGTTGCAAGTGGAATTTGCTGCCGAAGCCCTGAGAGGCCACGTTTTGCCGCTAGTAAGCAATTCGAAGCGTGGAATTCGAGGGCATCTCATCTTGCCACAGAGACTAGATTACGAGGGCAGCACAAGAGGCGGTACAGCATGAGGGCAACGTGGTAGGGCGGCGTGGGCGGCCTCGTCTGGGTTTTAGGTATGCCTCGGGAGCAACAAACAGTCGCATCATATGTAATCCTATCCATCAACTTTACAACGTAATTACAGAGTATACATACACATTCTGTACAGAGACAGCCCATCATATGATCCTGCTCCATCCCCTTCAGGCTTCAACGCCCATCCTTGCGACCCCAACTGGCAACGGCCCATGAACGGAGTCATGAATGCGACACATTAGCCGGCACTTTGCTTCCTACGCTTGCCGTTGAAGACACTGGCGCGGCCCTCTAGTAGCTCAGCAGCGCCTTATGTAAG
The DNA here is from genome assembly GCA_004016085.1 of Claviceps quebecensis. Classification (NCBI taxonomy): domain Eukaryota; kingdom Fungi; phylum Ascomycota; class Sordariomycetes; order Hypocreales; family Clavicipitaceae; genus Claviceps; species Claviceps quebecensis. The sequence continues at coordinate 9,920 of QEQW01000460.1, forward strand.
CCGCTCTTGGGCCATGCAACGTCCCCATCTGCATCTAGCCCAAATTATCCTCCCGTTGTCCGCCCCTCCAAACCCCGACCCGCGCTTGCTTTACTGGCTTTGCACCCTTTGTTACCGTCTTTTGCTTTTCCCTTGTTTCCTCTCCATATTCCCCGAATTCGTGGTTGCTGCGCGTCTTGCGTCCTTTTTGTCCTTGATACCAGGTGTTCTCATTCCCCGCGGCCCTGTTTCACCCCGCTTCAGTACTGCTCTCGCCATCGCCCTCGCCGTTGATCAACATCGCGCTCCTCGCCTCCTGGCTACATAGCTCCTGATTAGCAAGAGGAGTCTCGACTGCCACAGCTCTCGACTGCCAGCTGTTGCCATTCGATTTCCTCTTGCGTCACGGTTCTGCCTGGCAGCATCGGTCTTCCTAAACTTACCGATCTGTGCCAATCCGACGGCCGCGTCAGTTCAACTTGTGCTTCCGTGACCGCTTACCGAACAACGAGTCTCTTGATCTGTGCAGATTTTCCAATACTGCCTCTGCTGCTCCATACATATCTACACTGAAGCTTCCACCACTGGTGTCGCTTTCTTTTTCGACGATCAAGTCTTTTAAGTGACGCGACGGAAGGCCTGACTCTTCCTTGCGGCCGATCGCATCGCAGCAAGTACCCTTGCAACCCTAGTGTGCTGGAAGCACACCTTCGACCGAGATGGCCAATTCAAGTCCTCCAAATGTCATCCGCAGGTATGACTGCCCACAAGCTCGAGCTCACCAAGCTTCTCACTTGGCACCATAGTCATGGCCTCTGTATAGAACCTAGTTTACCTGGTCGAGACCTCGTGCCGGCCATCTTCATCCCGCTAATGACATGACGTATAGGAAACTTGTCATTATAGGCGACGGCGCATGTGGCAAAACCAGTTTGCTCAGCGTGTTCACACTTGGATATTTTCCTACGGTTCGTCTTTATGTTGTCTGCCACACATACACGTATACATTCTTGCACACATTCCCATCACTGTTATGTCTCTGAACTGACCAGTCTGTCATAGCGCTATGTAAGCCACGATACCCGTATATTCGTCATACCTGCCGGCGCGATCGATTTTGTCTGGACATCAACTAATACGATCCTATAGATCCCTACCGTTTTCGAAAATTACGTCACCGATTGCAGAGTCGATGGTAAATCCGTACAATTAGCTTTGTGGGATACCGCCGGGCAAGAAGACTACGAAAGACTACGGCCACTGGCATACTCCAAAGCACACGTCATCTTGGTCGGATTCTCTGTTGACATGCCTGACTCGTTGGACAACGTGAAAAGCAAGGTTCGTGCATGCCCTCGCCTACGTACAGAGCCAACGTCTTTTAGACTGAGTGACGACAAGCTGAACTAAACATGTTTGTCATCAATCGCCCACCTGCAGTGGATTGAAGAAGCGACTCGTCTCTGTTCCGGAGTCCCCATCATACTAGTTGGTCTGAAAAAGGATCTCCGAGAAGACCCCGTGGCAATCGAAGAGATGCGAAAAAAGTCACAGCGCTTTCTCACCCCTCATGACGGAGAGGCAGCCGCTCGCGAGGTTGGTGCCAGACGGTATCTGGAATGCTCAAGCCTGAGCGGAGAGGGAGTTGACGACGTATTCGAAGCCGCCACGCGCGCTGCGCTCTTGACATTTGAGAAGGGCGAAGGCGGTGGCTGCTGTGTGATGCTGTAACGAGAGATTTACGACTTCCTCCGTCCGTCCCATGTCCATTGGGCTCAGATCAAATGGGCACGTTCATATCATTTCGATTTGATGTCGAAACAGTCGGAACAGTTTCAAACACACTGCATCAGTATACGCCAACCGTTCCTCTCTACGACCAAGAAAAGGCAAAGGAGAAAAGAATAACATCATCGATCAAGTATACTGTGACATCATACCGACGGACGACAAACGAACTTTGCCCTTTCGACCATTCAGACCTCTCCAGCCATCCTCTCTGGCGGGTTCTGGTCTCCATAGCCAGCGTCTCATCTCACAACGACCCCATACCCTGGCCACAGCACCTCTTCTTCCCGTTGTTTCAAAAATGAACAATGAAGGAAACAGAAATCACTATGGAAAACACACTTGTCCCTTCATTCGCCCATCATGACATATCTTCTCGGCAAGCGACCCCCATTTCATTCTTTCCTTCCTCATTAATGCCACGCACAAAACTCCTACCATCATGGACCACACTACGCCATTTCTACACTCTGCGCCTCTCGTGCCCTTGGCACAACGACGCTCCATCAGAAGGGGTCCTCTCATTTGTTTAGTCATTTCCCTTTTTTGAGGCAAAAGCATCGTTTGGCAAAAGCATGTTTTCTTTCTCTCTCGCTCTCTCTTTGTGTGTAATTTAATGCTGCGTGGTGGTAAGGAAACGCAAAAGGGGGTTTCTGTAAGCTTCTGAAAGGGGAGCATAAATGGCGTCCCGACATAATTGGCCATATGGGCGCCACGGAATCTTGCTTTATAATATGTGCGTTATATTCGCGAAGGAGAAGCCACAGTGATTGACTCTGTGTGGAACTCATAGCTTCCCCCTCCCAGGAACATCCATCTCGTTGGTTGTCTTTTTTGGAGTGGTTCTTTGGGGGGGAGGGGGGGATATTCAGGGATATATACCGCCGCGGCGCCGCTAGTTAAATTTTATTCATGTTTGCTTTAGCTAGCGCATCTTCATCTTGTTGTTCTACTTGGCTCTCTCTCGATTATGTCCCCATGGAGCATTATCTGGAGGTAGGGCGGTCCATTTCATGGTTGTTCCTATAGTCTAGAGAAGATGGATGTAATTACCATCTTGGGAGTCAGTCGGATTTTCGTAAAGTTCAATTGCCGTGGTCACCTTGTGTGGTAGCTGAGCTGAAGACGGGATCAGAAAGTCTGCAAGGGACACTACCTTTGTATATATGTACGTAGTGACAAAAGAAAGGCTCTAGAAAGTACATAATGACTCTAATATTCTCTCCCACAACACTTTGCACGCTGGTCGATGTGACTCCCAAGAAGCCTTGGGAACCAGAACGTTAGTGTGCACTGTGAGAGTGGCACACATGGCTTGGAAGATATCAAATTTCACTCGCTCACTCTCATTCAGCTGAGGTCTAAGCACATCATCACACATAATTCCGACCTCTTCTCGATTATGATGTTTCAACTGCATTTATATTTTCGTCGTTTGGCATTTCCCGCACAGCAACACACAAAATTCAAAAAGACCACCATACATTTGCACATTATACAACCCATCCCATAAACCTGCCCATTTTGATATCCTGACCAAAGAACAGAAAGGTACATTACAAGCAAGCATACATAGTACAAGGACGTTCTTCACACACGAAGAATCAAGTCCAGCAAAAGAAAAAACAAGTTGCTTGCCAAACTCGCGTAACAAGAGACAAACATGATGCAGCCCTGCCTCTAAACCTTTTTCCAGTCATGCTTCCATGGCTCCTCGCCAGGGTACTCAGTCTGATACCTCACATATTCAATGGGGATCGCGCTGGTACCCCAGACCCCCTCCTTCTGCATCGCAACTCTGTACAAATAGCCCTCGCTGCGGCCCTCGGGCCCAATCGACTTCCTCAGTTCCTCGCACGCGGAGTGCATACCCGCGTGCATGCGCTGTCTCTCCTTGGACGTGGCCTCGCGCTGCCCACGCTGGAATATTTGCCAGGCTCGGTGAATTGTCCAGTGGCGGAGGTGCCGCAGCCGACCCATTCGCAGGGGTGGCGGAGCCCGCGAGAACATGTTCTTTCTGAGCGTCTGGACGCGAATCGAGTTCTCCGACTTGGGCACTGTCCGGTTCTTGCGCGCGGGTTTAGCTGCCGCACCGGATTTGCCTCCTGCACCGGGTTTGGAGGCGACGCGTGCCATAGCTGTGGCAGAGGTGGAGAAGAGGAGCTTGCGTGTAGTGGTGGTGATGGTGTTCGTGGTGTTCGTGGTGGCAGTAACGATGCTAAGAGGTCTTCCAAAGAAGGTGCTCAGGGAGAAGAGCGACACCATCTTGTCTCTCGCGTTTTGTTGTTTACCAGTCGGATTAGGGTCTGTAGGATTCGGAAGAGTATGCGCGCGCGCGCTTCACACGGTGAGTCGGCTGTGCTCGACTTCGTTTGTTATTGGCATTCAACTGCTCGATCTCTTCCTCTTCCAGGTGGTTGTCGTTGTCAGCCTCCGAGCGAAAACGCCCGCCCACGTATCCGGGATATCGGGGATCCCAGTGCTCGGGTACTGCGGGATCCGTGGAATGGTAAAACGCAAGAGTTGAGCTATCGGCCGCCGGGAGATTTGCCGAGTCTCCAGACGAGAGATGAGTTGAGCTATCGGCCGCCGGGGGATTTGCCGATTGTCCAGACGAGGGATGATCGGAATCAGGACCAGAATCAGAATCAGGCGGATCCGAGAGCGAAGAGTCTGAGCCTTCAGGGTCTAATGGCTCGGCTTCTTGGTGTTTAAGCGCGTCGACCTTGTCCAATGCCGGCTGAACGTGGAGGTGGCGGAAGCGACTGGATGGGTGCAGGGGGTCAACTGTAAACCCGGGCGCTTTGAAGAAGTCGTAGATATTCTAAACACAGAAACAAAAAAAGAAGTCAGATTTTGTCTTGCTAGCCTTTCGGATTAATTTTACTTCCGCAACTCGCCTAATGTGGCAGGTGCGTACAGGTGGGGGGGGGCGCTTCATGGGTAAGGGGAGACGACCAACAACGTCGCACGGGAAGTCAAACAATGGTTGAGAAAGACAAATTACGTACCTCTTTGATCTTACTGCTGATTAAAATGCAAGAATCCAAGTTCTTTCGTTGCAGGAGCTCATCGAAGCCCTCCTCTTCTACGAGTTTCGCATACTCTTTAACCAGGCACTCAAAATTCGTACCCACGGCGAGCTGCAGAGCATCTGAGAAAAGCGCAATCATCGCATTCGCCATGAAGCCTTCTTGCTGGCCTTCGATACTTCCGAGCAAGTATGCACACTCAAGAACTAGGTGATGAGACCTTGCCTGCTTCTGCGCCCAGGAGAGATTGGGCGAGTTTGCCAGAGCTACCCAGCCGTTGTAGAGTTCCAGCAGCTGGGTCGGAGTGACAGAGGTGGCCGTCCCCGCAAAGGAGTCGAGCTTGTCGTTTGCGCTCTGGCTGCGACTGTCTTCGAAGACGAGCAGACTTCCGAGAAGCTGTACTACCTTTGGGCAGACGATTTCAAACCTGGCTATGTACTCCTGAATTGTTCGGGGGACGAGTCCGCAGAAGGAGTAAGTATCCCGCCGATCGTTGTGGTTGATATTCAAGTACTCGTGCCACGGGTCGTCGTTCATCCCTTCTGGAAACATCATGTCGTAGTAGGATTGTTCTTGTTCAGTATGTTGGAATATATATTTACCGCCGGGATTTCCAAAGTAGTATCTGACGTGTTCTAGCGTATTATACACACGCATCTCCCGGGAATCTTGATCCCCACGGTCGCCAAGCCGGATCCAGTACCACTTGAACAGTGAGGTGCGCTGCTCGGCGCAATTTTTGAGAAATTCTTCAAACTCGGCGTCTCGATGGACACGCTCGCCCCGGGCAAGTTGCACTTGATCGGCTATGGCAAAGAGAGCATCGATGTTTTCTTTGCAGGCTCGTCTGCGCTGTGGAGTGAAATGTCGGCTTATGATTGCCCAATCAGCTCGCTCCTCGACCACTCGATTTTCCGCGTCTTGTCGATGGCGATCTCGGGCCTGGAGACGCTCGACAATTTCGCTGTATGTATTGTGCTCCGTCTCCCGCGTCGCGGCCCACTGCTGAAACATTAACAGGCTACGCTTGGCCAGGAACTTCTTAAACTCCGCGTCTCGGATCTCGGTCTTGTCCGACATTTTGTTGCTCAGGAGGGAAAGAGGGAACAAGGTTTGGAACTCCGAGGCAAGTTGAATCCAGCTCGTTGTCAGGCAAGTTGCAACTGTGTCTTGTTGGTTCGGATTGATAGCAGGTGGGTGAGAAAAACTTGGCTTCTTACAAACAGCATAACAGATCGAGGGGCGATGGGCCTCCGTCGGTATTTATAACAGTGGGAAAGCATCGAAGTTATGGAAATCTGTGGAAGACTTGTGTGCTCGCGTTTATACGAAAGCGACTAACTTATTAGCTTTGAAGCCGCCGTTTTTGACGTGTTGTGCCAGCCTTTGCCGCGCTGAACTTACTTGTCGTGACACCCCCGGGCCCCGACGGCGCTTCTACGCCACCCCAATGGACGATACGTGAAAAGTCCCGTTATCTTTAGCCATCGTACATGCTACATAGTACATGCCCAGCACAGTTCTATTTCTATGGCTTTGGCAGTGAGTTCATTCTATCTTACACTATTCCTTTATGTTTTGTCTACATAGATGTGGGCCTTGATTGACTTACAGGCTCTGGCAGCTGCGCTGTGGATCATTTCAGCAAGTTGTGTACAATATCCACAATTTCGTGTTCAACTACTACCTGTCACCTGAACGACAGCCCATATCTTTCACAAGGCTGGATCGCCCCATCATGCTTTCCCTCTCATGGGTAGTAACTAGTAAATTGAATCATGGTTGACTCTTGAGAGCTCAGCGTGATCAAGTCCAAGACTCCAAATCGGCGGCAAGCCCAGTGTCCAGTGTCCACCATGGGTCTTCGTTGGAAACGCTGCATTACCAGATTGCAACCAGCTTTTTGACGTGAAAAACAGGTCACTACTGCACAGTGCAGAATCTCAAAAAAGAAGAGGCTGGAAAATCTTGAATGATGTCGATGGGACATTATGGTGCGTCTCCCTCGTCTTATTTGTCAAATTGAGACTGACATGTCTCGACTCTCGTTCGCTAGGCCGAACTCTTTCCACCGGACATGATGGGTACCCCTTTCTTTGCAGTCGAGGCAATGAGCATCGAGGTACATCATACATGCCACCATACTGATTGTGCAATTTGGCCACTGGCAGGCTCATTTCATAGTATCTAAGTATATACGCCACAATACTTGCATCTAATTCAGGATGCCTCGTCTCTAGCAAGGGCCAAGGGCGGCCAGCTAAGCGAGACTGCGAAGTGCATACATGTGATCACTCAGCACTGATGTTCTCGACGAAGCACCGCGTGACGCTCCGTCCCAACGAGACTACTGCCAACTGGGTACAGCTTGACGGTCTATTTGGGCATCGTGTAATGCTGAGTGGCAGTGAGACTGGACTCCTGGAGAGGCCTCTCCGCATTACCTTACTCTGCTATTGCTCAAGGTACACTTACAAGTTACAGGCTACTTACTTGCACAATGCACAGTCTTTGCAAAGAACCAGACTCTAAGAACATGTATTTGTGAAATTCGTGATGAAGGCGGGTTTGTATAAACTTAAAACATCGTCATGTTGCTACTAACGCAATGGTGGGTGACGAGACACATGCTCAGTGCTGGTGGTGTTGGTGGTGCCACGACTCACGAGTGGTCCCGTCGTCGTCCCACTCCCGGGACCCGAGATGCGGTGTACTTCCTTGAAGTTCCATAGTGTATCCTGGGCAGTGGGCAGGCATAATACGGATGAACACGGAATCGGATATTTCGATATCATCATGTAATGACTTTCGTGAGCCCATAGAATTGCTGCATGAGCCCTATGAGGGTTGTTCATTAAATGTTGATTTCAATGATTTGTGCCTAGAAATTAGAATGTTGATTTGTAAACCGTAGGAGGTTGGATGAGCGACGTCAAATCTCTCACTGTTCAGTCACTAGTACACTGTGCGGACGATCGGCCTATCGAATTTCATGCATCTGTCGTATGTAGGTACTAGGTAGTAGGTACTATGGTCATCGTTCGCCAGCGACCGTTTTTCTGTGGTATTAGCAGGTCAGTTGATAGTGACCACATGAATTGAAAGAATCAGTCTGTCAAAAGACTTCAAGACAGCTCGGGTGCCCACTCCCTGGCTATAGTTGTCATTACCTGCAATTTCCTTGCATTCGGTAATCGACATCAGTGATGGCACAGTGCACTTTTTGCAAGAGCAGCCATGCTCTTCTTTTAAAAAACAAAGAATTTAGACCACTCTCCGTGAGAATCTTTTCGTAAGCTTGGCGTGTGAAAGATTGATCGGGTGTTGTTTCAGTGAAGGGCTTATATCGGATTGTAATTTGTGGACGCCGTCGGATGTCGAGTGTTGGAAGATCAACGGCGGTGCAGCGTGCTCAGTGCTATACATCAACTCGTGCATGTTTCATGGAAAGTTCATGTCAACTAGTTACTAAATAATATTTTGTATTTTCTCTTCTGAATACCTATCATATGCCGCTGTGACATTCGTTCCTTCCGTTTGTGCCTGCCCGTTTTTGCCTTTGGAAATCGGTCATGTCAGCTGGGTACTGGTAGTTCAGCGACCAATGACGTTGTCTTATTCCCGTAACTCTCGTTCGGGACATTGGACGAAATAAGTTGATATGTCCATTCCCCCATTTCATGCATCCTCCGTCATGCAACAGAAATCCTACATCATCAGGACAAATGGCAAGACGGCATCGCCCGGCCCCCATTTGCCTCAGCGTGCGCATTTATGATTCTTCATCCCGTACCGAGGTCCAGAATGGCAAGCCACACGGCAGCCGCATGCGCAAGGCCCAGAGGGGTAATAAGCGAAGCAACTCAAGTCGCCATCTCTCATGTCGCAACCAGGTGTCTTCCTCTCTTGTCCTCAATCGAGAACCCTCCTGAGTCCTGAAGTTGTACCTGCTCAAAAGAAACCGCCCAGCCTGTGCCCTGTGCTGATCCGCTGTTACATCGAAACTGAAGATTCCAAGATCGCGAAGTGAATTTTGCGGTAGTTAAGTCGCGTGACTCGCGTCCGCCGTCTACACTCGGTCTATTTTGCTCTGCCGCACAGTGCACTCACTCGTCGCCTGATCGTTCAGTAGGGCGTATCAGGAGCAACTCTGGTCTCTGTTCGCGACAAAGAATGAATACTACTGGTGAGATAGGTGTTCTGTCAACTTCTGTGTCTGTTCGAACCAGCTTCCTTCTCAGTCAATCTCATTCATCTTTGCGATCCCCATAATCAAGCCTTCTGTTAAAACAGACAAGTCAAGGAGTGGCTTTGATTCGATATTAATTGCGACGCAGCAGACACCCTGCCAGTCACCTCGAATATGTCCACGCCGGACCTCCTCTCCCTGGCAGGCAAGACTGTGGTCATTACGGGTGCTGCGCGCGGTATTGGCATCACCTTGGCCATGGGCATCGTGGAGGCCGGTGGCAGTGTCGCGTGTCTGGATGTTCTCGAGGCACCGGTGCACACCGAATGGATCAAACTGCAGCACCTCGCGTCGTTGCATGGAGTGGCCGCCACCTATCACCACTGTGACGTCACAGATGAACACGCTGTCGAAATAGTTATGGATGCGGTGGCTGCCAATGCAGAGACACTTGGCTGTCCCTTCTGGGGTACGATTGCCTGCGCGGGAATCCAGCAGACTATTGCGGCGCTGGAATATCCCATGGTCGACTTCGAAAGGATTCTCAGAGTCAATGTCACTGGCGTTTTCAATACTTGCAAGTACGCAGCGAGAATTCTGCATCGAGAGACGCGCGCGGGGAGCATCGTCATCATTGCCAGCATGTCCGGGAATATCGCCAATAGGGTGAGTTTGCGTGGTCAAAAAAAAATGCAGAGTGTTTCGACGAACTCCAATCTATTTTAATTTTTCTGGTGGAAAGAATGGTCCTTCCTTCACTGACAAACCATATCACAAAAAGGGACTTTATTGCACAGCATACAACACCAGCAAGGCAGCCGTCCAGCAAATGTGTCGGTCACTGGCGCAGGAATGGGGTCAGTACGGCATCCGGGTTAATTCGCTTTCTCCAGGCGTAAGTTGAGATCCTCTTCGCCCTTTCCATTTCCTTCTTTCCCCTTTGTATGGCCTTATTTTTTCATTCCATCTTTGTCCATGCTCATGGTATCATCTCCTGAATGATCCGCATCGAACGCAAATCAGTATATCATGACGCCCATGACAGACAAACTCCTCGCCGAGAATCCCGAAATCGAGCAGACATGGCGGGGCGGTGCTCTGCTCGGACGATTCGGTATTCCGGAGGATCTCAAGCTGCCTGCAGTGTTTCTCTTGTCCGAAGGCGCAGCGTTCGTGCACGGCTCGGATTTGAGAGTCGACGGTGGACACTGTGCTTCTGCGTAGAGACGGCGCGTTTGGAATAAGAGACTCACTGCTCAGAGGGATGCGAATTGCGAACTTGCGAACGCCGGACTGCCCACGGTGTACAAGTATAACCTTTCACCTGGGTATTGGTGGACACTGGGCTTTCATTTCCTGTCTAAGCGCGGACTCGTCACTCTGCCCTGCTAGTCCAACGTTCAGGCTTTATCTACTGTAACTTGTAAGCTGATATAGCCTCAATCAGATTATCAGAGAGTCGGGACTGCCTGCTGTTGATTTTGTATTTATTGCATGTCACATGTGTTGACCGCTTGGCCCTATTTTAGTATACTGTCCTTTAATGTCGACTCTTAAGCATTCATGCCCCCTATTGTCTTTCCGACTCTTCTCTTGCCAATCGCAGTACATGGAATCATGGACTCACGACTCAAAATTATGACGAGTTCAGCCTTGGGTAGACTTCCGGTTCCAAAGCTCCTGTCAGTGTTCACCGTGTGAGTCGGAGTGGACAGTTCCGGTGCCTCATCAGCTTAGACATCACGTCGTATGATTCACCACTGCACCAGAGGCCGGCCCACCGACAGTTGACCTGAATAATGAATTGACCTGTTCTTTGACTTTCAAGCCCTTTTATGGCTTAGTTGATAGTACTGACCGTCGACCCGATCTAGGAACCCCGATGGGCGGCGGCCGATGGCCCGATCTGACCACTCACGTCCAACGCAAGTGACAGATCTGGATACCCCAAGCTCTAGCTTCTGACAAACACGGCGCTAGAATCTAGTACTGTTAGTACACGTTGGTGCCAATGAAGTAGTCTCTGGGGCATTGGCACATGCATCGTTGCATGCCGGATAAGCGGCACGATGTCGTGCACGGTGCAATCGGTCTTGGGATCAGGGAAGTTTCAACTTCAAGTCGAGGAAAGTGAGTCTGACAAAGACTCAAGTATTCATGGACCACATGAGTCTTGTCATTGTGTCTTGTTTCTTTAAGCCCATTTAATTCTTTCAATTCGCTTGACATGTCTGGAGACTGGCATGAGCCAGTGGCCACTTGGAATCTGGAACTTGGCAGTCACTTGGGTCATGGATGCATTATGATTCATGCTTCGCCATGTACCGACGTATGTATAATGTCGTATACACCGTACACCTGGGTCCTTCGCTCTGTTCAATGTTGACAGTTGGCATTAATGTCCACAAAAGCATAAGTGATTAGTGCGTCACCGTATTCCGGTGCTCGGCTTTCGGATTCGGATTCGGATAGTATATCTTTCAGGCTTGCAGCTGAAGCCTGAAGGATGGCTGGGTGACTGACGTCCCAGTATTAGATGGGTTCTGATTCTGAAAAATATCATTTTCCATTTCCTGTGTACAGTGTGTCACTGGTCCAGTGGTCAGTAATCTGAGCCTCTGAGGCCGAGAGGCGACTTAACATAAAAACTTCCTTGTAAATCAAAGCTCATTGAGGAGCAGGTGCATGTGCCATACACAAGGTACTAATAAGCAAGTGTTGACGGGGAGTTTCGAAGTCTGATGAAGCAAAGTAGTAAGTACGAAGACTCCGCCAGCGTAGCAAAGCGTCTCGTAACTCGTAACCCACCTTGGAGGCTGAAGCAGCCACTCTCAGCCCAAAAATAGAGTGTTCGTAAGTCCTCGGACCCTCGGTACAGCAGAACGAAACAAAAGACAGAAAAGGCGCGATGACACGTATACGTGAGGCAAGAAAATTCAAAAGTGTCAAGTGACACACGCACTGCACAGCACGGGCCCCCGGGCCAAGTCAGCGTAGGTCAAACGTAACGTTACACGTAACGTAAACGAACACGAAAACGCACAAAGTAAAATCAAAAGAAACCCAAAGAAATTCCAAAATAGACAGGCCCTTACGACGGTACCTAGAGATCCCGGCACCCGGGAACTCCG
>QEQW01000461.1:0-22006 GCA_004016085.1 Claviceps quebecensis
TCCCCCCCCCCCCCCCCAAAGAGAGGGACATTTTTATCGACAACGAGAACAGACCGCTGTAATAATGCCCTCCCCCCTCCCCTCCTTTTACTGCTCCACCCGACCACAATTCGAAAAGCTACAGGACAGGAAATGCCTGAGCTTGGAGTGAGAATCTACAATAGCGCCTGCCTCTTGGCTGTGGATCATCAAGGGCCAATACAATACATACGTACTTCAGGTATTCATGACCTTGTACATACTTGGAATTTGGAAAAGACGCACAGAGAGTTATGTAGTAGAACAAATATGCCCACTTACGGAATCACTAGCTATTTAATGCAAGCGAAATCGTTTGGCCTCTTATCTTCTCTCCTATATCGTACCTTGTTTCATAAATCGCGTCGTCTCTTCTCTTTCCGTGGCCGTCGATCCAGGGTTGTCTTCTTGTTGTCACAGAATACTACCCAGGGTCACATCGAATACACACACCCCCTCCTTTCCTGCCGCCCCCGCATCACGGCGCTTACAGAGATAGCCAATTAAGACCCTCAAACGCGGATCAGGATTCCAGAAATCCTCGACAAGAAAACCTTGGGTCTGTTGACGAATCAAATCCCCGAAAGCTCGTCGTCGGCGCTTAAAACCAACCCAACTGCCCGTGCCAGCCGGAACCCTAGAACGAACTTGGCCATTTTCAGACGCGACGCCTTCGTGTCACCATTGCCCTGCAGCTGTCTCTGTCTCTGTGCTCTCGTAATGAATATATATTTTTCGAACCCGAGACAAGGACAATAGTACCTAGTTTACACAAACAACACTCCATAGTAGCCTGTGAACTTGAACCTAGTGCGGTGCGAGCGTAAGGTGAGCACTGAGCCTCTGAGGGGACCAGGGACAAGGGCCTGCGGCGCCATGGGTGGAGGGGATTGTGAATTTGTGAGAAACCTCCCGACCTTCCTACATACATATGTACACGGTTGCATACAATACAGTATGTAGTTCTTTCTGTCTGCTCCTGTATGTCTTCACGGCTCTAGGTACTTGGATTTCTTTGACTTCAAACAAGAAACAGAATTAAGTTGTCAGGCCAGATATTTTATAAAAAGAGAGTGCTCTTCAGAAACATCTCAGTTTGGCAGGACAGAAGATTAATGCCGATAGGCTGCTTCTTTCTTTACGTGCCTACTCGCATAACTTCTCAATCCTTCGCAGCCTTGCCGTTGTGGCATCTACATACATAAGTAAATACAATACATACATGATACATGCAGGCAGGCCGGCACATAACTGAATACATGTACAGACCAGGCATGGCTGTTGAAGCAAACAGACACGCCCCCTCGCTTTCGTTTCTTAGCGCTGACCCGTCCTTACGGCCCGTCAATCGGTTTGGTGGAATATTTTTGTGTACGGAGTAATTGACAAAGTCAAACACCTGGAACTCATCGTCTTGCGTCGCATAGGAGACACAACAGAGACTTGATGCAGTCGCTGCAACCCATCGAGTTGTGTGATGCTCAGTCGTTATCGTTGCTTTTCGCCGTGTCGCGTCGTGTGGCCGCCTTGGCTGAACTTTTCCTGTGCATTATACTGGAAATAGGGATGCTTGTCTGCCCCGTGTGAGAGCACGAACGTGATACTTGACCGTCACGCGCCATTCAAGGTGTGACATTGTAACTCTGTCAATGTGGTTGACTTGAATATGGACTTGGGCCGCCATCATATCGTTGACAATAAATGTAACCAACCTGTCTTGAGATTGCCTACCTATGCTCTCCATGCTATGCTCTCCATTCTCATGTGCTTGCGTCACGACTCACGATACATAGGCGCCGTGCGTACCCTTGCTGCCGCCCACCCTACGAGCCCGCATGCTCCTCCGCCAAGCTCCCGCAACATGCTTGTGCAGATTTAGACATATCCCACCCAGACTGTGCTGTCCACGCGTGACGCATGCTCCTCTACATCTGAGCACAACTTCGCAAGGCATGGAACCAAGGAAATTGTCGAAAAGCCAACTTCATCTCTGGAAATAGGCGCCCCATCTGTGTCGCATGTCGCATGTAACACACGTGCACGCACTGTCTCGTGCTCCTGCGGTTTTCGGCTTACTTGGTGTATATCTCATTCTCCCTCGGTCATAGACACAGGCCAACTCTTGACGGGTCACATCAGGATAGTTTCGCCATACTAATGCAAACGGAAGAAAAAGAGTAATAAAAGAGTAACTAATAATTATAGTATCGAGGAGGCGACAAACAGTCAGTGATCGGGCCAGCGTTCTTCCTTTGGCAGCAGAGAGTAGCCATTGGGCAGCCAGCACCTAATCTGATAAGCTCAATTATCAGACGGCCTCAATAGTCTTTAGCCATGGATTGATACCAGATGTAATCGTAAAGATCAAGCACTCCGTGTTTTCCTAAGTGGCCGTCATATTTTCTGGAGTGTGTGTTGTTACTTTGCCTCCGTCTCAAGTTCTCCATATCCTTCTTCTTCACTCTTCTCTTCGTCTCTTGCCTCGCGGGGCCGGTTCCATGCGAGGAATGTATGTCACTGTTCTGGTAACAACTTCGCGGATGTGCCGAATGCTTGTGCGTGAAGTCTTATGCCTTTTGTCGGCAGCATGAGCCTCCAAGGCCGCCTCCCAGTCGAAGACAGGGCGGGAAGCTCTGGCACCTGGGGTGGACCGGGTGGTATTCGCACTCAGTGGAGAATCGACACTTGAGAAGGCGGGACTCGGGGGCAGTTTGAGGCTTGGGAATGTAGCAGCAATGTTTGGAGGCGCAGACATTGGTGCCGAGGTTGGCAGTGGAGTGCGAGGCAAAGCTGACGCGGATACTGATACTGATACGGCATTACGCGTTGGCTTACAGCTCGGTGTCGCCGTTGGAAGTGGTGTGCGCGGCAAACTTGATGCTGATATGGGAGGTGTTTGTTTGCTGCTCGATATAGAGGCTTGAAGTGGGGTGCGCGGCAAAGCTGATGATGATGCTGATACGGTATCAGGTATCGGCTTACAGCTTGGCGATGAGGTCGGAAGAGGTGTGCGAGGCAAAGCTGATGCTGATACAGAAGGTATTTGTTTGCTGCTTGTTGTCGAAGCGGGTGGTGATACTGATTCTCGCTTGGGCGACCGCTCAACTCTTTCGTTCTCGGAATTACTCTTGGTAGAATCATGGCTCAAGTCGCCCAGTACAACTGATGGAGAGTTCATTGCCATTGCTTTGGACAAAAACTCGGCGTAGGCGGCAGGCGGGCTAATGGGTGTCTTGAGGAAGTCTGGGTCCATCATCTTGTAAAATGGTCTGGCTGAAAGAGGAGTGGACGCAGATGCAGATGAGATCTCCGACGGAAAAGTAGCCGTGAGTGGCGTGGAGAGTTTCTCCAGCTTGGGTTTTGTAACAGGCATGTTGGAGTGGATGGTGATGATGTGGATATAGAGGCTGTTCAGTAGCAAGAACAGGAAACGATGGAATCCGTAAACTAACAGTCTGGAAATGAAGTTGCCGCCGAACAGAAACGGGCGACTGAGGGCTAACAAAGGATGGAAGCCGTCGATGAACAGCTTGAGAGGGAGAGGGGAAGAGATCAAATGAGCGGGTGTCGCCAGGAGCGTTTCATTATATGTAAGGCGAAGACGGTGCAAGGGGAAATCACTGTGGACGACAACACAAGCAAGTGAAGGGGTGTGTCAGTGATGGAAAACAGGCGGCGTGCGCCTTGTGAGGTTAAAACGCGGATGCTGTTGGTTGGGGTGTGGCGGCAAGGAGTTTATACCGTAGTACATCGCCAACGGTAATGGAATTGTGGTCACTGGCGGATGGCGGGGACTTACAAAGTTACAGTATGTACATTGTAGTACGCACACTGTAGTGAAAGCTGGTCGGGGCGGCCCGGACAAGGGGGGTGCGCGTATCGGAGAGGAAGCCTGGGGCCTCTGTCCAGTAGGTAATTTATTAGGTAGATAGCCCTTGGCTGTCCCGTGGTGCTCAAGCATAACAGTCATACTCGATATAAATCAGTAATGTATGGAATGGAGTATATACAATCCAGATCCCATCTTGACGGGATGTCTGGAAACCCCGGATTTTGCTTATTGGTTTTATTGGTTGGGCGGCAGCGTACCGCTCAGGCCAAGGTCAAACGGGCGGCAACTGAATAAGCACTGTATCATGTTGAAGACAGTTCAGATAAGAGGGCTTGCCGCATGATGGGCCACAATGTCGTGTGACTCGTGGGATCAAGGCGGATACCGACTGTATTGGCTTCTTTCTCAATTTTCGCTTGATGGACGCGGAAAGTTGGAGGGCCGTTTCTAGCAACTCGCTGCGGAAATTTTCGTAAATCGCGCCGCTTTGCACGCTGTGTTGTTACAGCGGGAACGCGAACGCAAATTTGCGGTTTTCTTTGTGCGCGCGGCGCTAACCGACACCTCTCGTGTGTGGCTACATGTTTTTGCACGCGCGGCTGGAGAAGTTAGAACCCCATTTCGTCGCGCAACGCAAGTCATCTTTTCTCCGACGAAAGTCTCACGTTTCCCTGCATCTACTTATGTACTTGTCTAATGAAACGCTTTCATTCTGATGTCTGATATGCACGAGTCACTCCATGGCATATTCTCTTGCGTACCGAGCCCTACATCCGCACGCCAAGGTTTGCGTGCGTGCATGGTATACTAGAGGCGAACCTGTCCGCACGACCAGGTGCTTTCTTGTCAGGATGAAACGGTCCTACGACGCGACGCATTGTGATGATTTTTGGTCAACAATGTCAATTGCGTCGCTGGCTGCACGGCGGCTTTGGTCCAGACGCAAATATCTCGAGATATACCGCCATGTTCGCGTCAGTTGGAGCGACCGACCCGGCTTATCGGCCCTGAGCTGACGAAAATCTCGACCGAGAGGAATTTTTCGTTCTCGTGTGTTCAGAAGTTCACGATGTTCAAGGTCTTGTGCCGTGCCAGGTAGCATACTATTCTCTTCAAATCGATTATGGACTTCATGTCATGATGAACAGTCAAAATGCTTGATGAGGTTGTTGAAGTTTTGACTGCGCTACTCTCAACTTCCAGCCAAGAATTTGCATTGTTCTAGGAGTTGTTGCAGTCCGCAGATGTTGTAAAACCAGTAGATCATATTCTGAGATTGGCCATGTCAGCCATAGGCCACTTGCTGCTTCGTCTCATCGCGCGTCTCCGCTGCACTCGTAACAGAGTCCTTGTCCCCTGGATTATCTGCGACGTTCACCGTACAAACATCGTGTCCTGCACTCTTCGTGACGTAAATCAACCCGTGTTTCTCAATTGCGTGAGCGGATGAAGCACAGGAGTAAGCTATCGCATGCTGAGACCAGAGTGAGCTGTGAGATACATACGAAGATCGAAGGGAACGCAATGGAACAACTCATTAGTGTTCCCTCAAACAATAACGTACAATAAACAAGGTACTTGGCACAACTTCAAACATTATAGTTGTGGTCATCACCAAAGATATCATGGAGCCGTTATCAAGAGACAAATTGCGCTGCTCAATGCGATTTCACGAATTGCGACCGGAACATGTCTTCTTTGCCTTCTATTATTATTTTGATCACATTTATTGATGTGTGACTCTCTCCAAGAAAGTTACTGCAATTGGTCTGCGACTCTGCTAATTGTTCGATTTCTTTTCTATTTTCTCCTGATGCTGGGCTTATGACCTGCAGTCTGCACAATCAGATCCATATACAACCAAGTCCAAAATGGGATGCAACGGAGTTTCGTAGTGGTAGTAGTCGGATACTTTTGTTGCTAAATTTACTCACGGCCCACGGGTGAGCCGACAGTCGACAAGACCATCACATTCGGTTTCCAATGTCCATCATAGTATCATGAGGGAATATTGACAGCAAGATTGTTCAGAAGTCTCTTATCATTTATGTTAGTCACGTACTTAGCAATTTCTGAGACATGTGTACGCCGATGCGCTGTTGTTCTTTTGAAACGATGTGCGTTCGCCGTTGTGATGTCGAGAACGAGTTAACGACATTGAGAAGGCGCCATGATGATCCATCAGGGGCTTGGGGTAGGGATGATGAGCATTGAGGCTTGAGCAGTAGAGAGACGGGATCCCGGATTGATGCCGGGTGATCTGGAATTGCTCCGTATAATATGTTTGTTTAGTAGGAAATTATCCTTTGCACCAGTCCAAAGCGTGTCTAATACTAAATTCGTAGTTCCCAAGCAGGTAGCTCCAGTGCAACTTGAACGACCTAATGTTTGCATCATCCATTCGCGACTGAATGCGACGAGACTCAACATTCTCAAATGGGTGATGAGCGTAAACACCAACATGAAACATACAACGCTAATAAGCTATCAAGTAGTGAAAACCGGAATTCCTGTCATTATACACATGCTTACCGCGACGCATCAACTACATACCCTAAGCGCCTGGCACCTGCTTGGATGGCAACCACGCCATGTGAAAACAGGTACTCACTAAAATACAATACTGCTGGGATTAAGATCACACAGGCAAGTGAGCGTGCATCGCCAACTTCTCAGATAGAATCAGCAGAGCAAGTAATCTGTCGGGAACGGAGCCATCTCGCCAGCGAAGAATCGGGATGTGCCGAAAATTATCATGGAATGAAGAAGAGAAGGACTTGGCCCTGCGAAGATATGTGCGAGCCAAGTAGCGGCCCATTTTGGAACTGCTGCGATGATTGGTCTTACAACTTACATGCTTAAAGGGGACACATCAGAAGTAAATGATTCCGACAACAAAGAGGCTTTGGTCGTTTCTCTTCTATACTCTGTCAGATCCCAGCGATCTTACGGACGCCAAAGATCGGTTTGCGGATGTGAAGCAACAAGGTTGAAGATTCGAGTCGTCGTATTCTTTATACATATTCGTAATGCGCCACGCTTCTAGATTGAGAGACATTGTCTCATCAAGTATGAACGGTGCAATAGAATATGGCTGGTCGCAAGGGATTTTCATTTGCATTGTATAGTTAACTTAGCCATTGGGAACGCTCTCGTACCATGGCCAACTTCCAAGTGACGGCTGAGACTCCAGCTGGGCTATACTAATCCGTATGTACACATGTATCTAGCAGAGCCTGATTGCGCGATCGATCTCGGAGCATCGACGTCCCGTTCTTACCTGTCTGTACGTACGACCACGACTTTTCTGAGTTCTCAGGGCGTCGTGGTTGAGATTAATTAAGCGTCAGCTAGAACCATGCTCAGCTGGAAAGCAGGTATAGGGAGCACATCCCCGCTCAAGTTTCTGGTAGAGGGAAACTCGTGCTGTAAAATTGGTGGCTGGTTCAGACTTCAGAGAGAGATGTCGAAATGGTGGCCAGTATGGCATACAACCTACCCAGAGACAAGCGCAGACACATGCTTTCAGCACGGATGGGCTGCATCATGCCCAGTGTAGCGTTGGCCGACAATCACTTGACATTCGATCAATGCACGTAGTTGCGAGACGAGTAACACTTCACCACATACGTATGTGAAAGAATATCAAGAAGGCTAAGATAAAAAGAAGAAGCACAGAAGCTGCTGCAACTGTCATCTCAGCCAGCCTCGCTATTGGCGCTCATCGTATCATCGTGTTGACGGCTGGCACATGCGCATGTGTGAGTCTTTGTGTTTCCACGGTGTGGAATTGTCCGGTTTGCCATTCTTCGACAAAATGCTGGCTTCTTTGTTCCCGGGACGGGGAAGTCTGAGACTCTGGACTCCTGGAGTAATTCTCGACCACGCATTAGGTACCTACCTACACGGTACGCCACGTCTGGTGCTCCACTTAAGTTTCGCGCGTCAAGTCGAGATAATGACGCATGTTGTAAGCTGGGAAGGTAGCAGCAGACTTGGCGTGGTTCGTAGCGGTTCGTAGCGGTTCGTGTGTTGTGTATGTACTCCGTACTGGTATACATATACATATATGTACCTACTACGGTAGCACCTGCCCCCTCATTTGAACGGGCCTTTTCTCGTGGTTTATGGGCCTGATGAATCGCGCCGAAGAATCATCCTAATTTTGACCAAGGTGAAAAGCTTCCGCACTACGTACAATGGCATCTTTTCTATGACATTGAGCGAGGCAATAACGTGAGCAGCGCACAATGCCCAACTCAAGTCCCGATCCCCGAGTAATTTCGCAGCCTACAAATACATACATACCTACTCCTTACTCCGTAGAGCAGGAAGTCGAATTCGGAGGCAACTTGCATCACATATGTACTATGTTTGTACATACATGTAAATACTCGGTAATGGCATCTCCGGCGACCCCTCCCAGTCTTGTCTCACCATCACGAACCTCGAGCTGGCGGTAGCACCACATTAGACTATCAAATGCCCTTTGGAATACCTATGCGCAACGGTATGTACAGCACGTAGCTGCCACGACAAATGTGCCAGTTTCTGCCCTCTGTGCCTTCCTCCGAAACGCTTCAATGCTGCCGATTGGTATCGTCGACTCGTCGGCGCTGGGCTCTAGTCTGATCACCAAACGTTCTCCCTGAACACACATGTACCTACTCCGTATGGAGAGTTGATTTAACTTATGTATCTACATATGTTCACCTACGCTGTACCTACCCTAGTACCTACGGCGTACGACATGTAGGTATCCTGATCTCCATTGTCACGCATCACATAGGTATGTAGTACACGATTACGGACAGACGTATGAACGTACCTTTGCAGATATGTAGGTAGGTATGTACTCCGTACGTACCTACGGAGTACATATGTACTTCCATCATCCATGCCGCATAACTGACTGGTCCGTGCAGGTCAGTATGGGTCAAAGCCAGCAAATCAACATCAAAGTTGCACAGCCATAAACGCCAAGCGGAGACGGTGTGATGTCTCCACGCATAAGCTGAATCAGCCAGTCACATGTGTTAAAAGAAGTAAGAAGTCCAGGTCCCCCGCCCTTGAAAACAAATCAAATCACATCTTTGCTCTCTCTTCGTCTTTTACTCACAACCATTCATTTTCTTCTCTCCAAACAGCCAATCAATCTCGCTCACCTGCGCTGCCGTTCCTCCACCCGCCAACGGGTAGCACAGAGGACAGGACACGAAAGACACGAAAGGTCACTAATTGGAAAAAAAGGGACCCATATTCACGCGTCGGCTGTCCTGTCAATCACATCAACTTGGCCCGCCGGCTCTAGCCAAACACACAGCTTCCAGATCTTCCAGGCACACAATTCCTTCCGTTCCTTCGCGCGCGTCTCGACGTCCAGTGAAAACGAAAACGACCGAGACAAAGAGGGAGTCTCCTCGGGCCAAAGTCAGCAGCCTGGCGGCGAGATAGCCAGTCGACGCGCTCACAACACAGCTCCGGGCGTCTAAAGGGAAGCCTCCGGGGTCAAGACTCAACACGCATCGGGCTCAGCAGCATTGCTCCACGTTGTTGAAGTCCTTGCTATTTAATTCGTCCTGGCACATGTGCCTCAGATTGCACTGGCCCACCAGCCTTTTTTCTCCCCTTTGAACGTGCGCGCCTCGCGACCAGCTGCTTTCCCCCACCTCGGCCATCGGCAGCTGTAGCGCCGGAATTTGAGCTGCACCTTGTTGAGCCCTCGACAGCCCTCGAAAGCCTCGAGCTTTGCCCCAAAAATCGCCCACTTCCCCTCTTCCAGCAAATCAGCTCGCGATTCCTGCGCGTATCCGATTCGGCCTCTATCGCAACTTTTCTTGATCAAAGAGGCCTATCATCGTGGCCAGCCTCCATATCGTCCACTTTCGCACTCTCCATTGGCCAAATCTTCCTTCAGGTGACTGCGCATCGCGGCGCGTCCTGAATAACATCTGGTTCGGCATCAGTCTGGCGCAGAGAGCTTCTTGTCGCGTCGTCTAGAAACAAAACAGCTTCATCGTTCGAGCTACAACGCGCTATTGCCCAATCGAAGATTAAGCGTCAAATTGTGTCGCACGAGAGATCTAAGGTATGCACGCTCTACTATCTTGCCCCTTCTTTATGGCCTATACTGCGGCTGTCTTCGAACTTTGGCGCGGTGCTCGCCCTTTGTTGATCGCCGTTGTTCATTTGCGTATCCTGTCTTCTTCGGCGCGTGCGACATCTTTTTTCTTCTTCTCTTTTTTTGCCCATCATTTCTGCATCGATCCTTTGCGACCATCGCGTCCTCGAGGCCTGATCTTGCCGTACAAGGATCAGTCAGACATTGCGCGTTGACGAACGGCCTCGTTGTGCGCCTCTGTCCGTCTTGTACGAACGCGCGTGTTCGCTTGCGGACGCGCCATACTGCCTGTTGCATGCAACACCGTTGGTCGCATCGTACCACTAGGTGCTCAACGAGCAAGTGCTCTCTCCATCTGGCGGCGCGGTCAGCGGCGCGGCGCAAATTCCACACCACCTTGGTACCTGCTGCCTCATCACGGCGTCGGTTGAATATACCTTGCGCATGATATCTGCCCAAACACATCCTGCTCCAAGCTCGTACCAACCGCCAAACTGAACGACCTCTTTTTCGACATTTTGTCTTTCCGACATAACATGCTTCGTTTTCATTTCCTGGTCAGAATTTGCATCGTGCCAGTGGCCAACGCAATCATGATGCGAGAACACGAAGGAACGCTGCAGCATCTGTCTAGCACCCCCTACTGGCTGTTGTTCGCATTGTTCGACCGAGTCCAGCAAGCTGCTGCCTAGACCACAACGCCTTTGCCGCTGTCAGTGGTGACTCGCATCCGCAGCATCAAGATGAACATGTTCCGCTGTCAATCTCTGCTCTTGGGCATGGATGAGTTGTCTGCAGGTGCGCTTGTTGCTGTCGGTCAGTACACAAGCGACAAGGCAAGCCTGAATAGTGGCAATGGACTGATGTTCTGCTGTGCCATCGATCACTCGCCAGTATGACTGCATTGGCGTCGAGCCGGCCGCTGACGCAGGTTGGGCTCGCCGGTTCCGAACTGCGCAGTTCCCCGTCCAGATGCATGAGGAACTTGCCAACGCATCACAAGTGTGGTCCACCACCACTCAAGGCTCGGCGGCTTCGTCTCCTTCTCACCTTTTTTTCCCAACCCAAGTCTTCAGCGAGACAAGCTGTCCCACCGCTGCTGTTCTTCTTTCCCAGCCCTGTAAACTGCTTTCGCTAATTACTGTGGTTGGACAGACTTGGCCTTATTCACAGGCCTCGCAACTCAATTCCAGGACCCAGACAAGTTCGTGCGGCGTGTTACGACTTGCGTCTCTTCCGTCTCTTAGAGGCACGGCCGAGGAAGCACCCTTCGTATACTGCCGATTTCTGTTGGATTGCAAGGTCCCTCTTGTCACGTCTGCTACGTCGATCTGCACAACGCCATAAATTAGCCTTGAAAAGTTTCTACCGCCCTGAGTTTACGCCGCGGCATTTTGCCAGCTCACACGCCCACTCAATATCACTCACTGCCAAAGCTTTGGGTGCCTGTACATGCACAGCTACCACCAGGCCTGCCTAAGCGACAAGAGCCACTACCCGCCACCGCGCCCAACCAAACCCAAAGCCGGCTGTGCATCTCAACTACAAGCTTTCACCGAGTAGGGCTCTCTGCGCGACGATTCGTTATCTGACTCTCGAATCCTCATTTGCTCGAGTACTTCTAGTATTGCTCTACGCGTTCATTCTATTCGCTCTCCTGCAGAAACGCAGGCGTGCTGTCCCGTCCAGCGCCTCCAGCACTGGACCTACTTGCTGTCCCAGCGGCGATCTCCCTCCGAGGCTAACAACCACTTTAAAAACAGAATAAAAGCCTTCACCACATTCTCACCAAAAATGTATCAACCACAGTATGGCGTGCCACAGCAGAGCATGCAGCAGGTTCCCTATGGGATGCCCGGTATCCAAGCCGCGGCAATGGCTGCTACTGCTGCTGCTTCGGGCTCGAATTACCCTTACATGCACTCGGATCCGAGCATGCCCCAAGGCTCGCCGCGTATGGGCGATGGGGTAAAGAAGGATAGCCGACAATCGCCACGAATGAACAACATGTCGCAGATGCCTCGAAGGATGAGCCAAGTAACAAGTCCCGGCATGCCTAGCGCTCAAGGCATGATGAATCATAATGCGGGCCGACCCGGCGTCGCACCTCCTCAGATGGCTCCCGGACAAGCGATGCAACACCCTCAATCGCCCGAGATGCCGGCCGGCGGCGCTGAAGAATCGCCGCTGTACGTCAATGCCAAGCAATTTCATCGAATTCTCAAGCGTCGACTTGCCCGCCAACGTTTAGAAGAGCAGCTTAGACTCACCTCTAAAGGCCGCAAGCCGTATCTTCATGAGTCACGTCACAACCATGCCATGCGCAGGCCTCGCGGCCCTGGTGGCCGCTTCTTGACTGCTGAAGAAGTGGCGGCTATGGAGCGGGAGGCTAAAGGAGAAAATAGCGGCAAGTCCGATGCCGGAGACAATGCTTCTCACAAGAGCAACGACACCAGTGGAGAGAAGCGGAAGTCTGAAGCTGACTCTAGCCCCCCCAGCAAGAAGCTAAAAACAGAGGCGCCAAGTTCCCAGACAGATGCAGGTGAGGATGAGGAGAGTTGAGAGTTCAGACTTAAGGGGCTACTGGAAGAATGAGTCAGTAATGCCGAAGGCTTGACATGGTTTGCTTGTGTCAATTTGTATATTCACGATGTCATGAAGGTAGAAAATACCTGTCGCGCCGCCGTCTTGATTTGTTTCTTGCGTTTCTTTTCTCTTTTCTCCACATACCTAGTTTCCTAATCGTGGACCACGCGAGCAGCTTTTTTTCTTGGGATCAGTGGTGTTTGGCGGAGTGGTAGACCGTGATATATGTGAAGACGTGGTTTGGGAATTACCACTGCGAGGTAGGCGTGCCTTCAAAGCCGGATGGACAATGCAAAAGGGAAATGGTCTTCATTCGTTCTCAACAGAGGCTGCCCTTTGTTGATTTATTTCTTCTCTTTTAATACATATGCCAGACTGGCGAGGGCAGGTATTGTTCTCCGCTGTCCCTATACGGAAGGTCGGCGTAAGCGTAGGAATACTGAACTTGGGTGGATGGCTTGAATGCATGCATGATTCGATACGATGGATACCTCTGCTCTCTGCTTTCTACTCTATTCCTCTCTTATGGTTGTCCTGTGCTAGGTCTTTGATGGATATGTCATCGTCAATTCATAGCTCTCTCCTGCTTCTACGCAAAAAGAATGTGTGCCCCAAACAACAGGCAAAGGACTCCGAAGGGACCCCGAAGGGACCCCGAAGGGGAAGCGAAAAAGAATCTAGCGAGAGCACTCATGGCAGGGGCAGCAGTGTAGTGTATATACTGGATTCGGGACCGGACAGGTCGATGGGTAGATCTACCTGTATGTATCCTCTTGCCAAATCCCACAAACCGCTATGTACATTGATGAACCCATTTTGGGCCACCACATGCAGCAGCTTCACTTCTACGTGTTGAGATACCAAGTTAGATGAGTGCAATCTACAGATCTTTAACGAGGTAATTAATCACATTACGCACGTGTAAGGGTGTATTGGCGCGGCGGCGACGAAGAGCTGAGGAGGCTTGGCTGTTCTTTGACGTCCCCACTGTACTCCGTACCTCTTAGGAAGTATGTACATAGGAGGTTTGCAACGGTTTCGATGATCTCAGCTGCTGCAGGTTTGGATCTCGGCGTGTCTTGGCATTCGTATTCCCCCCTGTCATTTCATCCACTTGCTGAATATAAAGACTCAGATCCCCGGAACAAGAATTGAATTCTGCAGATGGAAGAGAAATTCTGATAGATGATGTGCCCTCAACCAAGGGTTGGTCGGTCATGTCTGGTTTGAAGGAAGAGAACGTTATACAGCGGGCGGTTGCCACCGTGTGACGTCATTCGAGACAAAAGCAGACCAGAGGAGAAATTGAACAAAGGGGCCGAACGGGTAAGATAGGGCCAGAAGGAATTGTCCTCATGGCACTTGCTAATTAGGTAGCGATACATACCTGCAAACGAGTTCGGCCCCCAATGTCGACGGATACCGGCATTGTACGGAACATTTATTTAGCGTTGTGATGAAGTCCGGGGACGCCGATGGATGAGACCCGACTCCCGAGGGCCACCCAAGGGACCTCGGCTCAATTGTGCCAAAACCTGCCAAGGCGGCTCGCTCAGTGACCAACTGCCCTATTATCGACGTCCATGCACCGTCATCCTGTCATCCCACGAACAGGAAACCCTTCTATTTCAAGCATGTTGCTCATTTTAGTAGGCTGTGATTGACATTACATGAATCTACGGCGTCTGCCAGAACCTCTTAGCTTTGTATGTCTGGGACGTCGGCCTTGAAAAACGAAGCACAGTGCAAGCCAGAAAGTTCGCGATGGCGGGGCAGATTCGCCAGCCGATCGATGAGGCGGCCTTTAGCAGGTTCGTCGAGCAGAATGTGCCGGAGATCAAGCTGCCGATCGATGTGAAGCAGGTATGTATGTGTCCGTCGATGCATTAGACATTCTTTCCGTGTTTGTCTGTTCCTTTTTATTCTCTGCGATTGTCTTATAACAATTTAATCCGGTATCGTTAATATTGTATATTCTATTAACTCACATATTCTATCCAGTTTGGATTTGGTCAGTCAAACCCAACATACCAAATCACGGCCGCCGACTCTCAAAGATTCGTCATGCGCAAGAAACCCCCCGGCAAGCTCGTCTCGAAAACTGCCCACCAGGTCGAGCGCGAATACCGTGTGCTGAACGCGCTGGAAAAGACGGACGTGCCTGTGCCCAAGACGTACTGTCTTTGCGAGGACGATTCCATCATCGGCACGCCATTTTACATCATGGAGTTTCTGGACGGCCGCATCATTGAGGATTTTGCATTGCCGGGGGTGACGGCCCAAGAGAGAACAGCCATGTGGCGCGCTGCGATCGAGACGCTCGCGCTCTTGCACACTGTAGACTACAAGGCAGTTGGACTGGAGAGATTTGGGAAATCGAGCGGCTTCTATGAGAGGCAGATCCGGACATGGAGCGCCATTTGCTCGGCGCAGGAAGGGATCAAGGATGTTGAGAGTGGCGAAGAGGTGGGGAGGTTGCCGCATTTCGAGGAGATAGTAGCCTTCCTCATGGACGAGGCGCGGCAGCCTGGTGACAGGACGACGTTAGTGCATGGCGATTTCAAGATCGATAATTTGGTTTTTCACAAGACGGAGCCACGGGTGATTGGTATTCTGGAGTGAGTCATGTTTCCTCCCCTTCTCTGTTTCTCCTCTGTCTCTCTGTGTCTCTGCCTCTTTCTCGCCCTCTCCCTCCCTCCCTCTTTGTATGTGTGTATGGTGCCTCTATCTTCGTCTCTCTCTCAAGTGCCTCTCCCATGTAAAATTGCGCCCCTCTTTATAACCACTGGCCCCTTTTTGCTCGCTCCTGCTTTCCAACCTTTTTCGGTGATACGGAAATCTGACGTCGTTCCTCTTGCAGCTGGGAAATGTCTACAATCGGCCACCCTCTCTCAGATGTATGCAATCTTCTCATGCAATATTACATGGGCAGGCATCCCAATGCGGAAATCCAATCCGCTCTAGGATCCCTGTCGGGCAAGACGCCGGGCCTGCCTACAGAGGAGCAGCTGCTGGGATGGTACGCGAAGATCTCGGGCTATGATGCGCGGCACGACATGAGTTGGGGCGTGACTTTTAATGTGTTCAAACTGGCGGGCGTGTTTCAGGGCATTGCGGCAAGGTATGCACGCCGGCAGGCGAGCAGCGAGAAGGCAAAGCAGTATGCAATGAGGCGGGGGCCGGTGGCGCGGTTCGCGTGGGACTTGGCGCAGGAGGCACGGGCGAAGAGCGGCGCGAAGCTATGAAAAAGTCATGGTGGCCTGCAGTATGTATGTCTGTATGTATGTACATATATAATTTAATTTAACATACCATTGCTGTCAGAAAAGGAAGTCTTAAATGTAAACCAACTACCTTACATACTATATGTCCGTCAAGTTGTCTGCGTGGCTTGCAGCGGACATTGTAAATGATGGTCCCATTGGTGTCCCGAGACACTGGAACCCGGCACATGGGCATGCTGCTGCGCTGCCTGTTCAATGCTGGCTGGGCCTTGGCACCCCACATCCAGTTCATTCGCATTCGCCTGCTCGCTTTCTCTGCGTCAACCTTGAACCAGCTCTCCCGAGTTCTCTCGCGTTGAATTGCACTGTCGTCACTCTCACTCGCAGCTTGGAGCTTGGAGCTCGTGCACAAGAGTCTCTTCATCCTTATCTGGTCTTAGCCTTTTTTCTTGGCTGAGGTGTTCGTTGCTCCGTTTCTAACCACTTTTTAACCTTTCCATCCCAGTCAATCACCTTTTGCGTCATTGTGTCGGAATACACAATCAAGAGCCCGGTCACCATTTCGGATTGTAAGACTCGTAGTGCGAGACTCGCGCAGTTCCTCCTTTCTAAGTGTACACTCCTTGAAGCGCCAGTTTGTCTCCGGGCCTGGTCCTCAGATGGCACCCGACTCCAGGCGGCGCATCCAACTGCCACAGTCCACAGATGAGCGCCGCCCTCTGTTCAGCAGGCTGTACTCGGATCACAATCGCATATCTGAGGAGACGGGCAATGCGGATCAGGACCAGTTCTTCAGCTGCATGACAAATCCACATAGCCATCTTCCTGTCTACACCAACATCCACCGTATACGGCGCGATATCATCAGCGTGGTGGAGGACTACTTGAGCCTGGAGCAGCTGCGCGATGTGAGGATCAACGTGACTGTCATCCGGCCTCTGGTAGACAAGTTCTATGAGCTGAAGGATATCTCTATCAGTGAGTGATTGCGCCTCCGTGGAGGGGTTTGCGGCTGATTTTTGCACTCCCAATTGCTATAATATCGCTCCGAGGCGCTACACACATATATATATATATATATATATGCATTAGGGCAAACGAATCATCCAAAGCCAATGGCCCTGACTGAAACCTAGTCTACTGTCTGCTCGTCAATCGCGCTCAGTTTCTGCTGGAGGAGTCTTACTCAAGCACACGACACAACGTCAATTGGACGCGCGCCACGCTCTGCGAACTCATTGCCACTCGCATCCTGCGCCGCTTCGGGGAGGACAATGAACGTACAGACGGCCTGCTCCTGCTTGCTCACATCCTCGTGGCAGGCTTTGAGCCATTCCAAAATGCTCCCGACTATATTCGAGATGAGGCCGAGGCCAAGACGGCATGGACCCTCCACCGCACCTTGCCGGCGCTTGAAGTCGCCATCTTGACCGAGAGCAAGCACTTCCTCAGCTCGAGCACCTGTCATTACGTTGTGTCGGCTATCTACGAGGGCCGCATCATCTATACCCCATCTACCTTTTGGGATATTATCCCCGATCACTACAAGCTGAAGCCGATCTCGCTGTATGATCCGAGAGAATCGCCGTTGTTGAATCAATACCGCCTGATTGTACCACGAAATCGAAATATACTGGAGCAAATCCAATTTGCCGTTCTTCTCGCGCTATATATAGGGGTGATGCTCGTTAGAGAGGAGGCCAAGCTGACCGGGCTAGAGGCCGCTTTTGCCATATTTGCATTTGGATGGGGTCTGGACCAGTTCGCCACCATTCTGGCTCATGGATGGTAAGTTCAGCGCAAGAGTTCCTTCACCTCCCTACATCCATTCCATCTTCAGGTGCTTGTGACGGCCGAATCAGAATCACCTCTATTTGTGGCGACCATCCAAACTGTATGGCCTTTGCTGCTGTCGTGCGCCGCTTTCCTAGTGTCTGTGTCGATAGACCATTCGCTGCTATGGAGCTAACTTTCTCTGCGTCAAAGGGGCGTATACACGCAGAACTTGTGGTCCTTCCTCGACGTCACATTCGTTTTCATCTACTCGATATACTTGGTCTTGCGGATACATGGTCTTCGCCTGGGAATCGCCCGGCCAGGGCAACAAGCCTTTGATGTGCTAGCACTGGCAGCCCCTGTACTGATACCCCGAGTGGCATTCACGTTACTGTCAGATAACTTGATATTCTTGTGCTTAAGATCCATGATGGTGGATTTCTTCTTCTTGACTGCCCTTTCCGCGTGGTGCTTTTTGGGGTTTCTACTGGCTCTCCTGTGGTTGGGCGAGGGAGCCCATCCCGTTGTGTAAGTTTTGCGAAAGAAAGCACTGGCAATGATGTTGGTACGAACGAGAGTCTGACGTTGCACACAGGACGATATCGAAGTGGATGATCTACATTTGGTTTGGGCTGGATGGAACGGGTATACAGCGTTCGGTGAGCCAAATTCTCCTCTTCATGATGAGATGTCACAAAACACATCATACATTCCTATTCTATGTGAGACCTAACAAATGAATAGACAGAATTCCATTGGCTTCTTGGACCCAGCTTGATGGTAGCATTCGCCTTTCTAGGCAACACACTCTTCTTGACCATTCTCGTGTCGATGCTGTCCAACACTTTTAGCAACATTTCCGCCAATGCCACATCAGAGATACAGTATCGCAAAGCCGTGCTGACACTCGAAGGAGTCAAGGCAGATGCAGTGTTTGCTTACCAGCCCCCATTCAATCTCCTCGCCGTCTTCTTTCTCTTGCCTCTCAAATTCGTTGTCAGCCCACGGTGGTTCCACAAGATCCACGTAGCAATGGTACGCCTCGTCAATCTCCCGTTGCTACTCATCATAGCAGTGGCCGAACGACGGCTTCTCTGGCCGCCCAAGGCTGTGAGCCAGACTGCCTACCCGCGGGCCAAGAAATGGTTCTGGCAGAAATGGCAGCTGTCAGCGAATCGGTACCTCCGCGCCGTATTTCAAGTGCCAGCTCCGCAAGACGCGCATCGAGAAATTGCCGTAGACGACCATCTGACGCATCATCTCATCCGACGCCAGTTCACGAGACAGCCTACGACGGAGGGCAATCAAGCACCGCAGCTTTCACGGAGAACGTCGCGTAGGGATTCGATGTTTCCACACAAACGGAGAGGCTCTCATTCAGATGACGCCAGTACTCCTGAGGGCCTGGCAGTCAGAATGCAGGCCATGGAGAAGTCGATGCAGAGGATGGAGCTGTTACTATCGAAGTTGGTGTCTGTGGAGGATGAGGTGATTGATGACAGCTCGGAAGATGGGTTTGATGCGAGCGGCACACAGAGGGAGTCGACGGCGGGAAATACGGCGGAGTCGATGTCACTACTAGAGCAGGATGATTGAGTTGAAAGGGCTGCCGCCTGTCTTCGGGAGGACAGAAAGCCTGGGAGCGACTTCGATTCACTCGTGCATTCCCTGCAACGCCTTGACTGTGACCCTTTTTTCAGCATTCATTCACCTCGCCCACTTGCATTTTGGTTTTTCGCAATAGGTAAATACCTGCCTAGGTACCTAAGTTAGCGCAACGCTTGACATTCTCAACCACCATTCGTTCTTTCCATTATCGTATCATCACAATTGAAATCACAAACAAATTAAACGACCTATCTCCCGCTTTAATCCACGCACAGCTGTAGAATTGGCATTTTTAATCTCCTCATCGAGTCATCACCGCTCTCGACCCCTCCTCCTGCCGGCCGGCTCAAACAGCCACAAATGTGCCAGGTCACCTACTTCCACCACCAAAAGTGCCAACACAAATGGGCCATTATCTCCCGTCCCTGCGGTCCCACTCTCGGCTTTTCCAACTGTCCCTCATTTTTGCACGGCGAGGCAGGCCCCATCAAGGAGACGCCCAAGATTTATAAAACGAGGTCGAGAATCTGTCCGCAGTGCTTGGAAGAGGAGAGTCGGATCGGGTATGACAGAAATTTGGTGAGGGTGGTGGAGAGAATGGGATGGGGGTTGCGGATTGGAGGGGGGGGTAAGCTCGGAGAGGAATGGGGTGTTGATGTGAGTGTCCTGAGGGGAGGGTGTTGCGTGGTGATGTGACGGAGGCTGTGACGCATACATATACATCGTTCAGCTTCTTTTTTACAAGGCATTTGCTTTTGAGTTGGAGAGAGATATGGGGAGTTGAGGCTTTGATGTACCTAGTGGTTGGTGGTGGAGGTGAGACGAGGTGCGATCAAGTTGTGGAGACACCTTTTTTTGTCTCTCCGGAGTCCGGACAATAACCAATTTCAAGCTCTGGATTTCTTTCTTTCACGGGAAACCCATTCTGCAACAGAACAGTCAATTCCACTGAAACGATATTGAATTGAAGACGCTAGTTTGAAAACGAATCTCCGTTGACATTGTCTCGTGTATTTCCGCAAAAAAAAAAAAGAACCCCCCCGATATCCAGCCCATCCTCTCTTCGCCGTTCGGGCGGCATCGGAAAATGCTTCCAACACCAGATACCTCGCACGTGCCCTACTCGAGGGTCTACGAGCCCGCAGAAGACTCCTTTCTCCTCCTCGACACACTCTCTTCAGACTCAGAGAAGACTTTTCTGCAAGAACGCTTTCCTGCTGGCTCTCCCGCCCCGCTGGTTGTTGAGTTGGGCACCGGATCAGGCGTCGTGCTCGCATTTGCGAACGCCCACGCCCAGAGCATCTTTGGGACACGGCACATCCTCACGGCAGGGGTGGACATGAATGCATTTGCGTGTCGCGCCACGGTTGCTACCGTTGGCAAGGCCTGTGAAGAGCACGAAAACTCACATGGCATGTATCTAGGTTCGTGCATGGGGGATCTGGGCTCGCCGTGGAGAGCATCTGCGATAGATGTGCTGGTGTTTAACCCGCCCTACGTGCCCACGCCGGAGATGCCGGTTCGTCCGGAGGCCTTCGATGAGGAGAGTAGGGACACGAGCTGGGATGGAGATTCGTACTTGCTGGGACTGGCGTATGCGGGCGGGAGGGATGGTATGGAGACTACAGGGAGGTTGGTGAGCTTGTTGCCCGAGTTGTTGGCATCAAGAGGGTGCGCATACTTGTTGCTGTGTGCACAGAATCAGCCTGAGCATGTGAGAGAGAGGATTGGAGCTTTTGGACCAGAGTGGAGGGCCGAGATGGTGGCTTCGAGTGGGAAGACGGCTGGGTGGGAGAAGTTACAGGTTTTGAGGATATGGAGGGATTTGACTGAGTGTGAGCCCTGAGTGAGGGGTCATACGGGAATGAAGAAGCTGTTGCATTGTGTAGGGACGGATGAGAGGGAAGAGCATGTTGAGAGCACGCCACGATTTCAAAGCAATGGCTTCAGAACGTAACATGCACGCAGCGTGGGACGTGAGTGACCACAAAATCCATCGCACGAATACTTCGATGGATGATGAAGAGCCTATTCGTGGAGGAAGACAACACCACCAAGTGTTCCAGTTCTTCTTTCAATCGTCGGGTAATTTATATTGAGAACAATCCCCAGTGGCCCAATGTTTTTCTTCTTTTACAAAAACGCCCAATTTCAAGCTACGTGCAACGTCAGGACTTTTCATGACAAGATGTGTTCCCAACCCCTGATCGAAAACACACTCGCCCTTGTTCCTTCCTCTCACGATCAATGGAAAACCTATGGATCTTCCCTCTGAACTTTTGAGCTGGCTGGCTCATTGGACAGAAATTCCACCAACAAAGGAATGGTAGGTAATGGGGACTACATGATGTGAACTTTGATGCCTTTGACTCGCTTATCGACGGCAGCCTTGGGAGCGTTGGACCAGAAGACTGCTTCTCATAATTCATTCATTCAATGTTGGCCCTCTAAGATTGCAGTGACCGTCTCGGCAGCCCTGTCGTCCCCCGACCTTTCGATCCCCGTAAGCGCCAGGCGGTGAGACGAGGCAAAATAGTTCATAACTGGGCACGGGACGTGGGGGCAGCTGGCAGCTGCGAGAATCCATCAAACAACAACTAAGTTGCAACATATCATCAAATCATTCATATCCTATCAAATTACATCGTTAATCTGAAAGCTTCATTCGAGGAACCAGACGAAGCTCCAACCCGGACATAGCGCCCAACGTACATCGTGCATTGCCCAGCATGAAGCTCGTAAGGTGAGAGCGCAATTTGACCACGCAGTCTGCACTAGGAGACGCGATCTCTGCGCCGACGGCAGCGATCTTCCCGTACGAGTCAAGAACTGATGCCAAGA
>QEQW01000462.1:0-21931 GCA_004016085.1 Claviceps quebecensis
TTGCCTACACGTTGTTTCGTTATGTAAGAAACAGGACATGGTTGTATCTGAGCCCGTTGCAAGACGAGCACATCCAACTATACACACTCACACCTCAAACATCGGAAAGAGAATCGCTGCAGTAACGGTTTATTTATTTTTTTACCCTTGTTTACTCTTTAT
Source organism: Claviceps quebecensis (assembly GCA_004016085.1). NCBI lineage: Eukaryota > Fungi > Ascomycota > Sordariomycetes > Hypocreales > Clavicipitaceae > Claviceps > Claviceps quebecensis. The sequence goes on from QEQW01000462.1 coordinate 163, forward strand.
ACAGATCCTTCACATCCTTACTGCCTCCCCGTCTCACGCTCAAGCCCTCCTCCAAGCTGCCCTCCAGGCTGGCTTTCGCGAGTCCGGCGCCCTCAACATCACACCCCAGGCTGATTCCTCTACGACCCCCATGGTGGCCGTCCGGTCCATGGGCCTGAGTTTCGAGTCTCTCATCGGGTTCGAGTCATCCCGCTCAGGGTCTCGCCACGCGCTCGTCACGGCGTCGCATCTGCGGCTCCTGATGGGCATTGCGCGGGAGCGCTTCGCCGAGAATAGCAAGCGCATCGAGAGGTTTCGGAGAGCGTTTGCGAACAGAGTGTTGGAGAGCAGAGAGAAGAGGACTAATTCCGACGGGAGGGAGTGGGAGGATGCGGCTGCGAGGCGGGAGAGGATGAGGGAGGAGGGGTTGCGGCGGAGAGAGGCTTTGCGGGGGGGTGATGGTGAGACGAGTAATGGTGCATCTAATGAATGATGGTGTCTTACATGAGCGACGCTATATGAATGAGTAATGGTTGGGTGAAAGCCGCTTATTACGTGGGTGTTTTTGAGCGTAAAGAAGGGTACGAACAAACTCGGTCAGTTAGCTGGATCTCTTTGTACACATGGTCGTCATGGTGTATTTGCTAGAATATTCTTTAGAATCCGTCATATTGCATTGTTTAAAGTGCTCTGCTACACTCAGTTATTGTCTCTATCAGCAATGGCAATGACTGTCTTCTTCATGGTCCACTTCAGAAATACTGCACATCCTCCGTCGTCGTCGTGGTTCTTGTATTCAGTAATGGTCCGTGTCGAGAAGTAATGTGCCTCCACACTAACGTTCTATATCAGGCACAATGTACATCCTCAGTTGCCCCTACCCTTCCATTCGCCTTGAACCTCGTGGCCCTTCGGATCACCCCTCACGACGTCACCTTATCAACCCACCTTCTCTCCAGCTCTCTCACCCCAGCCTTAAAGCTCTCCACCTCCTGCCAGCAGTCCAGCGGCCGCCTATCATGCTCCCGCAGACACCGAACCACATCGTTGCGAGCCCTGTCCAGCTCCGCAGGCATCTCCCGGATCGTCTTCCTCTGTTCGAGCTTTTGACGCAGCTCATCCACCTCGCTTCCGAGGGAGAAGCTCGTCGTGCCGGTCTTGTCGTCGTCGGTGGAGGCGCTTTGCGCGGCAGCCATCTTGTCGTGTGCCACATTGAGGGCCTCGGACTCCTTTTTTTGTAGCTTCTTGAGCTCCTCGGCTACGCGGGCTTGGATGTGTTGCTCGATTAGCCTGGCGCGGGAGGCATCGGTCTGTTTGACGTGAAACGTTTAGTATATCCGGCCTGCTATCTTGTTTTGCGATAGCTCCTTCAAGCTTTCTGCTATCTTCGTTTTGAAACTCATCATTCGTCTTTGTTCCGAAACTCATTATTCGTTTCCTTTTCTCTTATAGCCTGGATCTTTCTTCACGTTTTGCTTCTCCTCTCTTTTTGCTGCCCCTGTATAAACACGTAAACGCACCTCCTTGGTAGATCGCATTGAGTCGACAACTTCGAGGGAGACGCTCGGAGGATTCGATCTGTTTCGAACAAGCATGAGCAGTCAGTTTGAGGAAACAGAACTGGATTTAAGCTTTGTTTTTTGTTTTTTTTGCCTAGGCGATTGGAATAGTTCAATCGCCAAGCCAGGGTCGCATTCTGGAGAAACTCACGCCTTCCACTGGTACTCGCCATTGGAGCCTTGCTTGGAGGTATTGGCCCCCATCTTGTCGAAAAGTCAATGGATGGGCGGTTGCGACAATTGCTCACGACGGTCTTGGCCTGATGGTGGTTTGAGTGGCCGTTTCATCGGCGCGGCGCATTCGTGCGACTCACGCCGGCTACATTTCGGGATTGGCGTCACCAGAAGCTGTGGTGGGCCTACGTACTCCGTAGGTAGGTATCTGGCTGCCTGCACAGCCACCTTTTCGATGCCTGAGGCGCATAGAACAAAAACACAATCTCGCCACGCTGGTACACATGTATGTACTACCAACTTTCAAGCCATTCGTCGTCACCATGAATTAATGACCTGTAGATAACCTGGCCAGTGGCTGCTGTGCAAAGGGCAAAGAGGCAACTTGCAAGGCAGACAGGCAGGCAGCAGCAGGTGGACAAATGCAGGCCTCCAGTCACTTTTATCGAGACTCGAGAAATCAAGCGATACCTTGGCTCCGCAGGCAATCACAGGCAATCATCTCGATTCTCAAGACCTCGACATTGGCTTTCGCCAACGCGCAGGCGAAGGCAACAACTTGCAGGGAAATTTTGCCATGGTGTGTTCTTGGCGTGATGCGTCATGGGTTGGCCATTCCAACTCTTCAAATTTCCGCCTCGCCGAGGCAGCAATTCGGAGCACATTAGAAGGTATGTATGTGCATATGACAATTACGAGACTTGAATCTTTACACCCGAGAACGAGCTTTGTAGGCTTGTGAGCACTGAAGAGTGAGTCTGAGAGTTGGAGTATGTACGGAGTAAGTATGTACGTATATGTACTCGGAATTGTACGAGCAGTTCAATTGGTTCAATTAACGCGGCCTCCCGGGTATGAGAGCCGAGCAGCGAGACGCGACTGGAGCGAGGGAGAAGATATCAAGATACATACCTAACGAGAAATTAGAATGCGCGGTCCAGACGATCAAGCTGTTGCTGATCATTGGTGGTGGTGATGACGAAACTCGAGCCAGTGGGAGGCGGGACTCGCGGGAGTGGTCTCCCGTGGTGGGGTTCGCGGTCGTGAATCCAGAAGAAAGGGACGAGAGCCAAGCGAACGAGCATGTAATCAGGCGCTCTGCTATCCGTTCTGTGGAGCTCTAGAAGCAGAGGAATGACGTGAGGGGCCGAGCTTGGCGCCGGGGTGGGTCTGATGACTGGTCCCTTGCATCAGTGCAGCCACCCGCGATCCTGACGCGAAGGTTGATCTCGTCTTCATTTGTATGTATGTACATACATATGTACATATATGCCAAGCGCCCGTCGACGATCGACTCAGGGGCTGGAGCCTGGGAGTCCGTCGCACTAGGTATGATACCAACATGCGTCGAAATAGTTACAGCTGGCCAGACTGGGCGCAATGACAGGCAAATGCTACAGTTGTCACTTGCCAGCGATATAGGTTTGAAGTTGGCGAACCACCACAGCGTCTTCCATGAACCCCGTCCAAACGTCGCCACGAACCCTGAAGCTGAACAGATGGCCGGGGCCCGTGCATTTCCAGGCTCCAGCCCAGCCCCATGTTCGTCTTTGGGGCACTGGGAAGTCTCCGAATGGTGGTTGTGTTGCTCGTAATGGCTCGATGACCAGTTTATCCGCCATTAGCCATTACCTTACATATCGACAGCCACCCGGCTCGCGTGGAGATGTGGCGCTGATGCTGGTGCTCTTGTTATACCTAGGTATGTATGTATGTATGTACTTCGTTGTTGATGCCTACGATGACGCAGCACGCTGTTGCTTTTGATGCTGTCGTTGATGCTGTTGATGCTTTTGATGCCCTTCATGGGATGCCATTGATGCTGTTCGTGGTGAAGCGTTGGTCAGCTGCGTGCCCGAGACAATGAACAACGCGCACCAAAGACCCCCTTTCATAAATTAAGAGAGCCTCTCGTATCGAGACCCTGCAATTTTTCCTTCGTCGTTCTTCGTTCTTCATTCTTGGCTCTTCCTTTGCCTTTTCCATTTTCCATCTTCCATTTTCCATTTACCTATCTGCATTTGCATCTGCATTTGCATGTCCGTTGCATCTGCATTTGCCATTTTCTCTGCAACCTGCGTACGTGCATTGGCGCCCTCATCAACCGTCGTTGCCGCTACTGGGCCCAACTCGGCGCGGTGCTGCTCGTCACCGGCTTGTCGAATCTCGCTTCTCGACTGCCCCCAACCAGCGGTCCCTCCATCTATCTGTCTGTCTGTTGATGATTTTCACTTCTTCTCACGCACACACACCCACGCGCGCACATACGCGATTCTCTCTCGTCCTCGTCCACATCCACGTCGTCAGCGGCTTCGACGTTCCTTGCACTCCTCACACTTCTGCAGACCCTTCTTTACGCGGCTGGACAGCGGGAGGAGCGCATAGATCCGCCCTGACTCGCTGCCGCGTGTGTGCTCCCTAACCCGTTGACCCCTGGCTTCACCGTCATCGCCTACCTCAGGACGACGACTGTTCCCCGAGAGAAGAAATCGACATCCGGCTCTCGCATCAGTCTGCCACAAGTTACAACTTGAACGTCTATCATTATCCGGGCAGTAGCTTTTCCCGCGCTGTGCTCGCACGCTTTGCAGCATCGGCAAGCTTCGCTGCCGTCCACGCCGTACCTGGCGCCCCGCTCGAACAACACAGTCGCATCATCACTCATTGCAACGCACGAGACGAGATACACATACATACCTACATACATACACAAAACGTACATCACAATCACAATTACAATTACACACACGGCAAACTAGGCACTCTGCATTATATTGCCTTGGTTGTTTTTGCCGGCCGGGATCTTGCCGTCGCACATTGCCTTACCTCTGCTCCCGCCACTGGCCCGCCGCGGCCTGCGCCAAAACAAGGAGAAGGAAACGAGGAGCACGGAAACCCACAAAAAACAAGCCTCCCTCCCGTCTCTAGAGGACCACCGGACTCGGAATCGTCGTTTCATCTGTCTTGACTCTTGACTCTTGAAGTGTCGGACGGTTGCCTTTCTCGTCATCGTCCGCTCCCTGTTCTGTCTTCTGCCTGTTCTGTCTGTTCTGCCTGTTATACTGCCCCAGTTCTGCTCAGTTCGTTACCGTGTTGCTCGTTGACGAGAAACGGGTTCTGCGCTCTTTCCTTTGCACATTGCACTTAAAACTATCACCACGAGCGAGCTCACGCTCTTTCTCCACGCATCTTTCACTCTCCTTCTACGCACCGTCTTGCATTGTGTGCACTTTCTCTATTTGTTTGTCTGTCTGTCTGTCTGTCGCACAGACTCGCCTCCCCTCCTCCCCTCCTGTCCGATTACCCTCCTGCGTGGCGCTGGCTCGCCAACGCTTGAAGCACAAGAAAGCATAAGATGGATCCGTCAAGGACCATCGAAGAGAGAGGATCTCATGGATCCTTAGAGGTACAACCCACGTCAACAATTGACCCTTATACCACGGCGCTAAATGGTGTGAATCAGCCTATGAATCTGGTTTTTCGTGATGCTCTGTGGTGGACTCTAGGCGCCGCTGGCATGCTGGTGCTCGCCATACGAATGATGGAAATTCTATGGGCCCAGCTACGACAAGTGTCAGCCATGTCGGTGCCGAGAGAAAAGCAGCAATACTGGAAAGTAGCCCAATGGAGCTGGATGCCTGGTCTGAAGAAGCACGTCATCTACGCGCCTCTCTGGCGCAAACGACACAACCGCGAATTCAAACTGTCCTCGGCCGTCAATGTGGGCACTCTGCCCTCTCGACTACACACGATCATGATCTTCGTCTACCTTGCCAGCAACGTGGCCTACATGTTTATCGTCAAATGGTCGTCGCACAACAAGTACGCACTATGCGCCGAGATCCGTGGCCGCTCGGGCACCCTGGCGCTGGTCAACATGGTGCCTCTTGTAATCTTCGCCGGCCGGAACAACCCGTTGATCTCGATGCTCAAGATCAGTTTCGACACGTATAACCTCTTGCACCGCTGGATGGGCCGTCTGGTGGTGATTGAATCGATTTTGCACACGGTCTCGTGGCTGATACCGGCGGTCGCGAGCAAGGGCTGGAATGGTGTAGGCCACTCCTTCATCGCCAGCTCTTTCATTGGATCGGGCATGATTGGCGTCGTGGCCTTGACGGTTCTGTTGATCTTTTCAGTGTCGCCCTTTCGCCATGCCTTTTACGAGACCTTTCTTAACATGCACATATTCCTGGCCCTCATCGTCTTTGTGTGCACATGGGTTCACTGCGCGTCGTCGGAAATGCCAGGCGGCCTGCCCCAGCTGTCGTGGATCATGGCCATCATGGCCCTATGGTTTGCTGATCGTTTCGCCCGACTTATTCGACTCACCCACATGAACTGGTCGAAACGGGGTTTCACCGACGCCTTTTGCGAAGCCATGCCCGGCGAGGTGACGAGGGTCACGCTCAATCTTCCTCGATACGTCAATATTCAACCCGGCACACACGCCTATTTGCGATTTGCCGGTATCAAGGCCTGGGAGAGCCACCCGTTCTCCATCGCCTGGGTCGACCACTCGACGGATCATTCTCTCCCCACGGCGGAAAAGGAGCTGCTGCACGGCGGCTTGGACAAGACGCAGGCGACAACATCAGTCGGCTTTGTCATTGGAGCGCACACGGGACTGACCAGAAAACTATACAATCAAGCCTGCCAGTCGTCGCGGGGCATTCGTCTTCGCGCAGCGATGGAAGGCCCTTATGCCGGCCACCACAACCTCGACTCGTACGGCCACTTGGTGCTTTTTGCGGGATCTACAGGCATCACGCATCAGATTTCGTATCTGAAGCATCACCTGGAAGGATACAATAACGGCACCGTCGCCACCCGACGCCTGACGCTGGTATGGATCATTCGATCATACGAGTCCCTCGAATGGGTTCGACCATATATGGACGCCATCCTACGAATACCGAACCGCATCGACGTACTGCGCATCCAGGTGTTCGTCACTCGACCGCTCAATCCACGCGATATCGTCAGCTCGAGCTCAACCGTCAAGATGTTCCCGGGCCGGCCGAATATTCCTCTCCTGCTCATGAAAGAGGTGCAGGAGCAAACGGGGGCCATGGCAGTCACCGTGTGTGGGCCTGGCGGTCTAGCAGACGATGTGCGTGGCGCGGTACGCATCGTACAAGGCGAGACGGTAGTGGACTTTATCGAGGAGAGTTTCACGTGGTAGAAGTCATATGCGCCTGAGACGGTCTTGTCGGCCGTGCGCAGGGATTGTTCCAATTTTTCAATTGTATATATTTGATGCAAGCAAGCATGGTCGCTGAACAACTGGCTCACGCGCATCTGACGCCTTTGTCATGGCTCAATAGGGAGAGACGTGAGTCTTGGATTCAGGGAGCGAGGGCTGTGCATGGCGGCCGCTAGATTTGTACTTTTTTTGCTTTCACGATACATAACAGCATAGCGTTTGCTTTAGGGAGGGAATGTTGTGCGGTATGGTTGTTATATTATACATATACATACCTACATACCGAGACGTACAGTAGTTGTTGTGGCTGGCAGTGGCCACTGGCCAGGGGAATATTTTTCTTTGTTGCTTCTTAAGTTCTTATGAGGGTAGAATGTTGAGGGTGGGGTAGCTTCTTGTAATATGGATTTGGCCATGACATTTATCAACTTTTATACTCCGTACAGGGGGCGTGTGCACTGTGACTTGAGCGACTTGACGTTGGTTAGACATGTTGAAAGTTGACTGACGATGCACAGGACATTCTGCTCACTGCATGACCTTCTTTCGTTGCTGCGTACTCTTGGTCTACTATGTGACATGTCCCCGAGTCTACCGTCTGAAGTGAGGATAGTTGTACCTTGTGACAAGCGCAGGGCGGGTGTGACGAGGACCTGTGTTAGAGGCTTGGGACTGAATGTCCAGAACGCAAAAATCGACTATGGCTCTATGTACTAGGAACTCGAGAGGTGTGTCAGTGTGAGGTCCCTCTGAGACCAAGGGGAAAGCTAGCGATGTATATACACAACGTCCCCCTCCACGGTTCTCCTGTGACAACGGGCCATGTTTGGCTGGCAGCTATTGAGAAAAATGCTCCCTTTTTGTCACATTTTACATTTGTCGTTGCCCAATCTGACGAATTTTTTTTCATCGCGTCGTTGTGAGAAGTTAGAACTCTCGATACCATGAAGCACGTGACTTGAGGTGAGCCTTCGGACCACCAAAGAGATAGACATTCGGTTTTGGCTGTCTTCAGATAGAGACATGACGCCAACCTGATGCCTGAGTGTGCACCGTGATACGTAGTTTCGGACTTCGGTGGGAAACATGTCCACGACTCTACGTTCCTGAACAACTGAAGTGATCACAAATTGGGGGTTGAGGTTCTGTGGAAGACCAAATTCGCTTTCTTGGGGATCTGGAATTCTGGATCATGCGGTTTTATAGGTTTTTGGGAATGTAGTACTCCGTACCTGTCAGGTACATACCCTGCAGAGTACATTGTACCACTTCCGTCTCTATCCAAGTTTCGCGGGAAGTTGGAAAGATGATGAGCACGTGACTTGAGGTGACCTTGCAAACTTACAAAACCATTCAAACATTCCAATACCGTGAGATTTATTAATCTGACTGGCTCAGGCACCAGCGAGGCAAATGTGGTCTACCACAAACTATCAACGAGATCCGGCGGCCACTCCAATGCAATTGTTCAGAAACGTGATAACGTTCTATATCAAAATACCTACGTATCAGACTCAGGCATCACGTTGGCATCATGTCCCTATCCGAAGAGAACCAGCAGCAGCCCCCAGAGCCGTGGCCGCTGAGTAGATTTGAAAGGCGATGCATCCGTGTAAAAAAGCAACCCTTTTTCGATGAGAAACCGATGAGCGAAACTGCGGCCGCTTGCGCATGGCAAGATTTTCGTCACCCTCTACTAGGGCGATTCCCGTCACAGGGAAGTTTAAAGGTCATTAAATTACTCGGGTTCGGCATAGATGGAGCTGTTTGGAAAGTCCGCATGGACAGCAAAACATATGCGCTCAAAGTGGTAAGTTCTTCTTGGGGGGATTTCCCGTCAAATACACGGCACAGTAATGAAGACTGGGTATGTTGCTGATTGTGTAGTTTTGGAGCACAAAACCTCCGGAAGGTGCAGACTATTGGGCGCTCCAACGGGAGTGCCATAATGCGGCACTCATCGCGAAGATGCGTTTCGCCATTGAAAATTCGTCGGACCCCATCTGGCTGAATCCGAATCCGAAAACGTTCGATGACGCAGCTTCCAATCTTCACGCCTTCTCCACCGAGGGCCGCAGCGAAGCACGTTTTCGAGATATGCCAGGCGCTGTGGAATACAGAACCGCACCTCGTCTCAGGGAATGCTATGGCTGGACATTCATACGCGGCAAGGAGCTTTGGGCTTTGCCTCCACACCTGCAACCTCCTGAGTACAAAGTTGACCGACACGAAGTGCGCTACATTTTGCCGACTGAGGAGTACCGCGCCATTGTGTACGAATATGTGCCTAGCAGCGACGCAGGGCTGGATGCCGACGTTGTTCAAGCGCAGCTGGACTTCTTCTGGCTTGGTGGATGGTGCTTAGTGCCGATGCGAATTGAGAATTGGGGAGGTGCCGGCATCTTGCTCGATATGGCAGATGCTATATGTCTCTGCCATGCTGAATGGGAAAAAGACGCGTATGGCCCAGTAAGGGCAAGCGAAGTGATGCAATATCTGGAATCGTGACCCGATGAAGGCCGTAGCCCACGGCGATGTATCCGGATTCCGTACTACGTACCTGCTTAATGGATGCTACCGAGATGCGTCAACGTGGCGTTCGTGAGCACCTGCGATGCAAGGCTCGAAGCGGCGAAGCCTGACCCTGGTGTTACACTTACGATGCCATCCAAATACATAGGTAGCTACCTCACTATTGAGACAAGATTGGCTCCCAGGAGAAGAACTTGACGCAGTGGCCTCAATGGTGTTACCTACCTAGCGGAAAGCGCCTTGCCGGAACTATCGTTCCTTGCCCCCTCAGACTTAATTACCCCCTCGGCGGGGGGGCCTTGAGGCGATGCAGTGGATTGTGAATCTAATGCATCCCCCAGCGAGTCTTGTGATGTCGCCGTGGACTGTTCGCGGCCCAGTCGACGCAGTGATATGTTTGGTGAGGCTGGTCGTAGTGGGATCGACTGCGTTGCAACTTGCGGGCGCGTCGGGTCCTTGGAGAATCTGCTCCTTGAACGCGTCCACATCCATGATCCGTCTGGTGAGCCATGAGATGCGGCACGGCCGCGCCCTCCCAGAGTTCGTCACTGTCAGTGCTGTCATTGTCTGTGGAAACTTCAATCCTCTCGAGTTCCGAGGCCTCCTCCCTTCTCAATCTTAGGTAATCACATGTGGTACCAGCGGAGCGCTTGATCACCTCAAAGATAAGCATAAACTCTCAGCTCAAGGAAAAGTCCCTCAGAAACGCAGTATCTCGGAAGTCTTTTGCACTCCTACCTCTAAAGCAGGTCTCGAAGTTGAGGTTGTTCAAGGCACCTGAAGGCCGCGTCGTCCTGGATAATCCAGTCGAGGAGGAGGCCCTCGGAACTCGAGAGGAATGAAGTTTGGATAGTAACAGCCGATAGCGTTCTGGAAAGAGGGTGTAGAAGGGGGAGGAGTGCCAAAGGCTTCCGGGATACTGCGTTTCTGCGTGACTTTTCCTTGGGCTGAAAGTTTGAACTTTGTGCTTATCTTTGAGGTGATCAAGAGCTCCCCTGGTACCACATGTGATTGAAAAGGGCTTTACAGAGGGTGCAGTTGTATGGCAAATACGGCATCACCAAAAAGGCTTCTTTCTTATCAACAAGAAGGCTTGACGAAGGAGAAGCCTGAAGGAGAAGTAGAATAAATAAAAAAAAAGGACAAAGGAAGAAAAACACTAGAAGCACAATATTACATGTCAAACCCCGTGGGTACGCAACGTATATTGCTTTAAAGTTTGACATTGCTAGTGAACTTTTACTTCATATCAACAGAAGAAGAGGAAACATAGTTTCACAGAAACTCAAAGCAACAGTGCAGCTATCTAATTGATTTCCTCGCCTGATTAGCCTAGCTCCCTCCAGTTGGTCACACTGCACACTGCCACTGGCAGTGCACAGCATCCTGAATATTGCGGTGGTGAGTGACTTGGCACTTGGCAAGTGTCCACAGCATCAGGCCGGCTCTCATCGCCACATACCGACGACAAACTCGAAGCATCAGCAAGATATGGAAATCATGGTGTCACATTCATGTGGTATTATCAAACGCCTAAGCCTCAAATCATAAATAAGCACAGGTTTGTCCCGGTCTGCCTCTGCTTCTGTCTCTGCCTGTGCTTCGAAACAACGGACACAGACTTCTGCATAGACCGAGCACGTCATGACACTGTGCCTGTCCAGGAAGAGGCCTCTTTTGAAACGAAATCCCCATCCAAAGCAAAATACAAAACAGCACAAAAGAAAAGGCTTTCATTTCCCGTCCCGACGGCGTGACGTGACTCCATCCATCCCGGCAGAAGATCTATCTCCTCCTCGTGGGGCAGAAGAAGCTGTTCCAAGCCGCCGCTCATCATGTCCCATCTACTACTTGTGCAAAAAGCTCCGCCATGTCATAGTAACCCATCAAGCATAAGTCTCCTCTACCTAGCATTGCTGCGTAAACCAACTAATCACCAACTTAACGAGTAGCAAGGACTATGAGGGGCCAGTTAAAAATCGCGGGCCAAGATATGGACGTCAGGAAAAAGGGGCGCGGAACGTACCGGAGGGAATGATGATGATGAGCAAAAGAATGATAATCCCGACAACGATGCAGATGCGCATCTTCATGTCTTTCCACCACATCTGCTTTCGGACCCTATTCGCGCCGCGGCGGAAGCCTTGCGCGGAAACGGCCAGATTGTCTGTCTTGTCCTGGAGGGCATCTAGGCGCTGGCCTCGGTCGTTGGCTTTGTTGATGTTGTCTCGTAGGATTCCGACGGTGTCGTTGATGTCCTAGACACGGACCCTGTCAGCGCTGAAACGTGCAAGCGAGGCCCCGTTCTTTGATGACCGAACTGAACAAGAAAATTCAAAGCAGAACAACAAAGAACAGCAGTAATGAGATATCAATCGGTCCAGCTGCCTTGCAACTGAACAACAGTCAAACAGCCATCTTTCACTCGTTCCATCACATCCGGTAGTGCCGCCGGTCAGCGCAACCTTGGTCGGGCGCGTCGTCACCGGCGAGCACGCACACTAGACGGAGCGATAACTCCGTTACTCCAATACAACGCAACGAGTGATGGAAGAAATCGCTCCCTGCAATGAACAAAGGAGAAGAGCAATCATCGCATACACGCCTCGCAGAAGCGGTGGCAGATGCCTCGCCTGCCGAGAATGTCGCGCATCCCGAAGATCGCGGAGCCTCGATATCCGCACGTCATCTCGTGCGCCGAGGCTATCCCCAAAGCCAGAAGAGATCAAATCTCAAAACAAGAACCCACCTCCTGAATTTTCTTGACTCGATCGGCGCCAGGTTGCGCGGCGTGTTGCCCGGCATCAGCGGGGTGGGGATCGTAAGGGCCTTGGTGGGACATTTTGGGATGTGTCGACGTCGTAGAGAGTTGAAATGAAGTACGGTTGGGATCTCGATCGCTTTCGCTATGTCCAAAGATGCGATACTGAGCGATGATGGCCGGTCGATGGCGCGAGACGGAGAAATGCGGCTGGATGACTCTTTTGTTCCGTCCGATTTTGAGGGGTGATGCGTGGATTGAAGGTTGGAAAACGAGGAGCCGTTGAAGCTCTGCGTTACGTGATGGAAGAGGCAGCGCCAGCCCCCTTCCCAAAGCAGGTTAGGAGCAGTTCATTATTATGCGCAGGATCTGGTTTGTGTTACGTGGGCGACGGTACCAGCCACTTCACTCCGCCACACTCTTTGTTGAAGTGTGGCTGGTAGGACCTCAGCCTCAAAGGTACAACTCCCGTCGTCGACTTGGGCTGGCCGTAATAATGCAGCGCATCATCCGCCAAGGGCTTGGTCGACAATGCAGCTCACGATCGCGCCGCTCGGCACATTGCGGCGAAAGGATGATGATGGAGGCGCACGGAAAGGCAGGCGGCCCGCAGGGTTCCCCGCCCTTTCCGTCATTCCGGAGCATGCAGCGAAGTCCACGATCTACGGAGTATGTATGTAAATTGTACATACATATGGTCTGCCCCGGCTCGAGACTCAGAACTTCAGAAAAGGTTTAAGGGGTTTGCGGCTTGCCCCTGGAGTTGCACAAGACGTCGTCGGCCATCGTGGCAGCCATCTGTCAACCACCGTGGCTACCCTCTCCGTGGACCACTTCGTTGAATTTTGGGGAGCGTCATCGTGCTTGCAACCCACGCCGTCGGCTCTAGTCCTCGGTAGCGGGCTGGCAAGTGGAACGCGCCCCTTTTTGCCAGCAATAAATACATACATACATACCATGGCGAGAGCTATGTACCTATTTGTGGCAGCATCGCGGATTCGCGGCCCTCCCCCCGCCGGTCAGCCTCGTATTATCGAATCATCATCATCATCATGTCCAGGCCTTCATCCTAGTGTGCTCCAGCCTCCAGGCTCCAGCTCGCTTTGGCCTCTTCGTGTGGGTGAGCGATGGGAAAATTTGGCAGAATGGAGAGAATTGGACATGACTGGAGTCACTGGACAAGTTGAGAGGGCCCTCGAAAAAATTACTCCGTAAACTCCGTACTGAGCCCTTCCTTCCTTCATCCAGGTACCGGGACATTGCTTCACGAACTCTGATCAGTGATCAGTGATGACCTAGCGCTTCGTTGTGTACCCTGCGCATTCCAAGCATTCCAACGACCCTGGTTCAAATTGGCCTCGACGTCCATCTCCATCCGGCCTCCATCCGCTGCTTTTCTTGCCCTGCCCGCTCCACTCACATCGATTGCCACCACGAGGCGCTCATCCATTCCATCAATCGACCGTCATTGTAACCCGATTCGCAGCCTTTAACACCATTGTAGGCCGGATTGAGCTTGCCAAGCCATTTCCAGACAATTCTCAAGACTCCGGCTCTTGCGCATTCGTCTCCCGAATCTCCCCCACCGAGCCCTGAGAGATCTCCGTCCGGCGCCTCTGGGCAATCTCCTTCTTCTCCTTTTGCACCATCGCCGAATGGCACACCGTCTCGCCTTCTGACTCGTCGTTGTCTCATGAAAAAGCCCAATCGGCACGGCTTCATTGCTTCATCTTCGCCTGCATGGGTATCTGAACTACCTACCTGCCGTTGACAACGTCAACGATAACGTCAACAACGCAAAGATCTGTTGTTGCTTATCATCGGCAATGTCCAACCGACGTCATGGAACCGGCTTCACCAAGTTGTTGCTTGCAGCGGTGCTGATGTTGACGAGCCCCTTTGCTGCGGCTTATGATCTGGATCCCAATTCAACTTGTATGTATCTTTCTTTTTTAGCGTCTGGCCTCATCACGCCTCCTCTTGGATGCCATGTTGCAAAGGTCATTCTGCCAACGCTAATCTCCTCCTCGGCAGCATCCATCGTATCAGTCGCCAAGCAAATAACGGCAGATCTCGTGGCCTACTACAGTGGGAACAAGCCCGGAGGCACGCCAGGTCTTCTTCCAGCACCATACTACTGTACGTGATAGACGGCGCTCTTCAAAACTTGATCCTGGGCTTTCATTGTTCAATCAGCTGGCCGTCGTTTCTAACAAAGCCCATAGGGTGGGAGGCCGGCGCCTTTCTCGGATCACTGATTGACTACTGGTATTACACGGGTGACGACCAATACAACGATCTCGTCGGACAGGGCCTTTTGTTCCAGGCTGGCAACGACTACGATTATATGCCTCGAAACCAGACTCTTACCGAAGGAAACGATGACCAAGGATTTTGGGGGCTCGCAGTCATGACTGCTGCCGAGTACAATTTTCCTGAAGCCTCCTCGGACCAGCCGCAATGGCTAGGACTTGCACAGGCAGTCTTCAACACCCAAGCCGCTCGATGGGATAGCGAAAACTGCAACGGTGGCCTACGCTGGCAGATCTTCAAGTGGAACCAAGGCTATGACTACAAGAATTCGATTTCACAAGCTTGCTTCTTCGCCCTCGGCGCTCGTTTGGCCCTCTTTACAGGAAACAGCTCGTATGGGGAATGGGCGGATCGGACCTGGAACTGGATGGTTGATGTGGGCTACATCGACCAATACTGGCGTGTCATCGATGGAGCACACATAGGCACTAATTGCTCTGACCATGTGCCTTATCAGTTTACGTACAATGCAGGGGGGTTTATCCTTGGCGCTGCAGCCATGTACAATTACACTGAAAAGCCGATTTGGAAGGATAGGCTGGACGGCTTACTCAAAGGGAGTAAAGTCTTCTTCACCGGGCCTGGGAAGAACATCATGACCGAAGTCGCGTGCGAATCGGTCGACCGTTGCAATATGGACCAGCAATCGTTCAAGGCCTATGTCAGCCGATGGTTCGCCGCAATCACCAAATGGGCACCGCATACCTACGACTACGTCATGCCTTACCTCCGTGCATCAGCTGTTGCTGCCGCCAAGCAATGTGTCGGTGGTGATAACAAGCGCATGTGCGGTCTGAAATGGAATCAGGACAAATACGATGGGACAACCGGCGTGGGCCAGCAGATGGCTGCCATGGAAGTGACTTTGGCATGCATGATCAAAGACCGCCCTCCACCCTTCACGGCTGCAACCGGTGGTACCAGCAAGGGCAGTCCCGGTTCGGGCGGAAACGACATTGGACGAAACGAGCCGAAGCCTCCCGATTACAGGCCCATTACAGCTGGTGATCGAGCGGGGGCAGGAATATTGACCCTCCTGGTGCTTGTAGCCATGGTGACGGGAATTGGCTGGATGTTTGTCGATGAGAGATCGGACAGAACGACTCTGCAACAGTTCAAGGGATTCCAGCAAAATACGACGGCGGCCATGAATACTTTTGCGACCGGCAAACTCGGACTGCTGCGGAACAGGTCATTGCGAGGAGAAAAAGGGGCCCAGGCAGTCAGCACCACCAGCTTGCGTAGTTCGTCATCTAGTGCACCGGAAAACAAGCAAGCGGGCGACGGGGTGACAGTCAAAATAGGTCGCGTTCGCAGCGAGGGCGCCGGAACACCAAGACGACTATCCAACATGCCAATTGGGTGGCCGCGCCAGAGTATGATTATGCGCGGCGAAGTTTTGTCAGAGGACATGCCTTACGAGTCGGTCTCTCTAAGGGACGGCGATGACGAGCATACTTAACCACGGCGGGATGAGATCCTCTTCTTTTTTCTCTGTCTTTTTTTTTTGGAATTCTTTTGGAATATGTGTATACTTGGTCTTGTATTCTTGATGTCACTTGTCGAGGAAGCACACAGCCTACCTCTCTCTGGTCAGTGGTCTTTGAACAGGCGAGTGACTTGTACATTATGGGAGGTTCATGGAAAAGGCCTATTAATATCTGGGCGTGTTTGTGAATATGTACTTTGGTACAGAGTACGTGAGCTCACTTAGCGGAGAAGCGGCATTGTAAAGCGTGCCTGAAAGTTAAAGATAATGTACATAACAAACAATAGAGGTCGATTAATACTCGAAGGTATGTCCAATGTACATGTACATACATACTGTACATACCTCGATGTAACGATGGCGGCTAGCTCCACTTTTGCGGGCCGCCGCGGCGTGGCAGCTGCCGGTCTGAGCGCCATGTTGTGTGTGTGTCACAGTGTGTGTGGGATCCGGAAGAAGATCCCGATGGCAGGTCTGAGGTAACACATGAATCAGCACGGGTGGTGTGTAATAACGTGTCCAACATTATTCGTCCGATGTGCAAAGGGTCAAGAACAAGGCTGTTACGATACCCTACCCTCACGAGTCACCCGCTTATGACAAGATCCGGAAGTGCACGAAGATGAGTTGTAAGTTTTGTCAATTGATCTGGCTTTGCTGCGTTTCGCATATGTATCTACAACACTCACCACGCCAGGTCCTCCGCACGATTCGGAGGTTATGGTCCGTACTTTATCAGTGATCACTCTGTACAGCAGCAAGGGCGCATGGTGGCTGCCACTGGCTTTGTAATAAAGCGCCTTCACGTTTCAGAATACAGTGTTTAATCAAGACCAACTCGACGATCCAGTCGGTCGGTCCCCCAAACGCATTTTTTGGACGACTGTTCGGTAATCATCACCTTCTCGGTTCTCGAGCCTAATTGCCTAATCTAAAGGTCAATTCCAATTTTTAAATGTAGTCCTGTGTACCTACCTTAGGTAGTGTACTGGACACCAATGATCCTGATTCCTGAGCAAGAAATCGAACCACATGCCCTACCGGGGCCTACGTCTGATAATTACGACGTCAAGAGAATCGGCAGACTCAAACTTGTAAAACTTGCAGCATCTCTCGATAATCTAGATGGTCCCAGGTTTCCTCTCTCCAGCGATCTCGGGCGACTTTAGTCTTTCGTAGCAGGTGTTATTCTGCTCGCACTTCAGGATCCTCCTGGGCCTCGCGAAGGACATTGATCATCTGCGAGTAAAGTTCGGGGCCAGGCGCTTTGATTGGTGTGCTGTTCTTGAATATCTTCCATGGCAGTTCAGCGACGAATGGAAGCAGTTCTCGGAGCTTGTTGACATAACGTATCAATGGCTTGTAATCAGGCATGAACTCGCGTTCTGCTGCTGCTATGAATTTGTCGGCCGTATAAAGCATGTTTGCTTTGTTCGAGGCCAAGTCGAACTCGTCCATATAATTCCACCTGTCAAAACGGGGCGATATCCGAGAGTCGGCACCAGACTTGCCATAGTGGATGCATATCCAACATAATACCCAGAAGAAGGACTCAAGATCATGCAGAAAGCTTTGCTCCTCCATGCCATTGAGAAGATCAATCGCCATGAAAGCTCTGGTACCTATCTTGGTCCGTTTATTAGGGAGAACATCAGGATCTACTTTGATGGCGTGATCAAGGTCAATTAGGAAGTATGGAAAGGACTGATTCGTTTCGCTTTCCTCGTTAATCATAAGGTTATTGATGGAAATGTCCCGATGCAGTATACCAGCCTCGTATAAAGACTGATGGTCTTTAATGCAGCCCTCGAGACAGGCAAGCAGCGCCTGGCGGGAGCTGGCTTTGTATATAGCCTTACCGTAGTCCTGTACGATGACACGGCGATGCACTCTGTTTCGTAGCTCGTTGGGTTTCTCAATTCGTGGCTCAGTGGCAATGTCTGTTGGCGGCGAGGAGCAAATCTTTTTCCGTGGGTGTAGACCAGAGCCTTCTTCCCTCGCGCTCGTGCTCGGGTTCGTACTCGTCCCGCGCTTCCGCAGCCTTTCGGATGGCGCTCTGTCGGAGCTCTGTGACTCAGATTGTGTAGAGTTCGAAGCGGTTGCTTTGACCAATCCTCGTCGTACACACGCGTGAACATCATCGTTCATGCCGCGAGCCTGTACTGTCTCATGATGATAGTGGCGAGCCACGTTGACGACGCCTTTACGAGTCGCGAGCAATAACATGTCGCCCTCCTCGTCGCACTCCATTTCCTGCCAAGAGTCTTTGACGACCAATATCGTCTCGGGGTCAGCTTTGACGTGAGCTTCCAGCAGGTCGTTGCCCGACCAACTATACAAGATGATCTCAATATCTCCTGATCAAGGACGATGCACTCCTTGTTTCCATCCGTTTTGTCAATATCGATGTATCGTTTCTTGCCATCAGCTCCCTCTACCGTAAGATCAGACCCCTTGATTGAGGAATCAAAACCAAGGTCCTCTTCACTCATCCAGAGGAAGCCAAGCATGACTTTGATAAACTGCAAAGGCTCTGTGTTGATATTTATCTGCTCAGATGCGATGCCGCCGAGCCTGTCGAACAGCCAGACCCTCATGAAGGATCCTCAGAGGGTGAATCCTAGGACAAAACGCCTTGTGCCTTGTGCAGTCAGCATATCCTGCGCATTTCTCGCAAGAGCCAGGCTCCAGCCGGGTCTCTTGGGCCTCGTCGGCCATGGGATCCCTTCTCAGCTCTCCACGGGCAAGCATTCGGGCACAAGAGCTTCTCAAGCTTTCGGGACTACGTTCTAGATCTGCTGCAGAAACGAAGGCGACGTTCAACTCTGGCATCGCCACAGAACCTCGAGATGGCTTTCGTGGCATCCCCAAAATAGCTCGTTGATGCGAAACATCAGACGAAAAAGAAGCCTTGGAGAATTCTTCTAGCTCGTCGGTGATAAGTTTAAGCCATGTAACGAGCTCAGTTTCCGCGGCCCCATCAGGCCAGGTGTCCCACCCATTATGAAATGCCGGCACTACGCCAGCCTTGCATCTGTCGAGAAATCTGTCCGCCGTCTGCTGATAATCGCTGCTTGGGAAGAACGCGTCCAAAAAGCCTGGGATGTCAATATCCATACGGCCTTTCAACTTGTGCTTGAGGAGCAGATTAAGGTCCTCGCGATGCTCTGACAAGGAGGTCACGGATCGCGTGGTATACTTGGACGGTGATTGAAAATGGTTGGACACGGTGGAATCGGGTGAGATCGTTGCGCCATGAAAGCTGTGATGCTCGGACACGTTGATGCTTGGAGTTGATATTTGAGTGGCAGTAACTCTCCCATCCTTGGGCTCGGCGGATCGGGGAGCTGGAGGTCTTGTCGCAGTATGAGTCGCAGTAAGAGTCGCAGTTACAAAAGCCAAGACTACATCCCACAGCGTCTTGTCGTCGGCCTGATGGATGATAGCTGCTTTAAGAAGTAATCGAAGACAATCGCCTTCGATCATGTCCTCCCCGATGGCGTCGATGACTTTGGTCAAATCATCGAACAAGCTTCCATGAGTGGCTGGATGACCCTGCAAGCAGAACAAAGAATGTGTAGCAAGAGACCGTACATCTACATACGAGTTATTTATAATTTACATATGGACTGGCCTGTTGGATCCATATGAGCTTACTCACCCTTCGCAATGAGTTCGTCAACGCCAGCGCTGTCGGAGACGCCTTTCCGTCCTGCACTAGAGTGGAATCCAACGAGGTGATGTGCGATGGGGTTATCTTCCATGATCCATCGTCCGATTCCAGTGTTGTGGATCCATTTAGTTTAGTTCAGTGCCGAACCAAGAACACCACTGCGAGAGACGAAGGATCTTGGCAAAAATAGGTAAGCCTGTAGGACGAGGAACAAGTTAGAAGGAGAACAGTCTTTTACTGGGTATCTGTGGCTGCTGAGTATGCGGCAAACCCTGTTGCAAGAATCTGAACGATAAGAAGGGTGGCGAGAGAGGTGAGCTTTAGGAGCAACGTTTGTTCATTCCAAAGCGACACGTGACTTATTGGGCGATTGCCTACATTAGGTACTCCGTACCTTAGGTACCTCTACATAGGTACGTACAACAGGTGGAGGTAAGCACTGATTGGTCTGTTGGAATTGCGGGACTAGGGCTGGCGTGTAATAGGTTAGGTACCTAAAGTAGGTATGTACATACATTGCGGAGTAGGTACTGTCCTGCATATTATGTACCTATATGTATATGTATAGATCCCCCTCCTGTCACATATCATTTCTCTTTCCTCTTTCCTCTTCATAGCTTGACAGAGATGGACTTTTTGAACGCCTGTTTGAACTCTCCGTTCACTGTCGTTTCGTGACACCTGCAGCATAGCGAGGAACGGTTCGCGCAGAGCAAATTGGCGCGAGAACCTGAACAGCAAGGCGCCCAACTGGCGGAACTGAATCAAGTCATACAGCGCCATTCAGGCCATATGCGATCGTTAGTGGACGGCACGACGTCGCAGTTCCGCAGTTGGCGGATCACGATGGAAAGACAGGCTGGCTTCCAAGTTCCGACTGCGCCGGTCTTACTCCACGCCTACAGTTGATTTTCGTCAACATCAGCATCGCGGACCCGATCCGGAGGAGGCTCGCTCATTAATTCCAATCCACGGAGAATCGTGTGAGAATCGGATATCCCTACCGATCCGGATTCCGCCCACAAGGTCAGAACACGGCAGAAAGCCGGCTTAGTGCGGGATATAGAATGCAGTGCAACGACCCTGGTCTCTGACCGTCAGAGGCGAAACAACCAGAGTGTTGCTTTGTCTGAAGTCGATAGATTCGGATTACATACGTACGTGTACGTATTTCTTCGCATGTCAGACTTGTGATCGGACATCATGGTACATACAAGGATGCGCCAGATCTGCGGATCTTCGGGAATCCGAAACTTGACAGCCAGGCCTACATTTACCCGGCGTGCTGCACATGTTCCAGCAACAACGAGCCGAAGCTTCCTGCAAGTGTTGAACGCGGGACATAAAGACGGGCGACTCCTCGCCTCGTGTGTATGATAGAAGCCAGGCTCGCAAAATTAAGAATCCTGAGAGGCTGAGATCCTCCATTATCCTTACTCAACTGCTTATTCTAATCTCTTCAACGCCACTACCTGATACCATGAAATTCAGCGCTATCCTCGGCAGCTTGGCCATCTATGGCATCCAGGTGCACGCCATACCAACGGACTCCGACTTTCAAGCCATCCAGCCCATTGAAGCGAGCTCCCCAATTCCAAATTCTCTCGAAGCCAGAGATAATTCCTGTTGCGTCGTATTGTAAGTTTTTCGTCCTGCACGTAGGCTCGCCTACTAGCCTATGTCTTTTGAGTCTTTGGCTGACGTGGGATTGGGAACAGGAAAAACCCAGCGAACAAACTCTCCAAGTCCATTCCCAGCGGAACAGGGGTAATTCGTTGGTATGTCTTGGGCAACACAGACGGATGCGTGGTACTTGTCGACAGGAACGGAAATAGCTGTTCTGGATGGACATTGCTGCCAGTTAACTGTGATAACTTCGCCCAGCCTCTCACCGTCGGAATCGGCTCTGCAAGTGACTGTAGCGGCCATTAGGAACCCAAGAGGCCAGGCATCACAGAATACAGTCTTGTGGGTAAATTTGAGCTATCCATGGGTGAAATCTAAAAAGGACTCTCGAGTCTCACTACATACAGTGGCCCCGCAAAAATAACACAAAACTTCCTCCACTTGATACATTTCAATG
>QEQW01000463.1:0-21921 GCA_004016085.1 Claviceps quebecensis
ACTCACCGTTTTGATTACTGCATTACTCAATCACAAGGAGTACATGAGGGGAAAACCGTTCAAAATGCATGGGCAGCAACTTACAAGAGCAGGAATGAGGCGAAGTATAGGTGCATACAAATTTGTATGCAGAGATACATAGGTGAATGGAAGTATATCTACATACAAATTTATATGGGGAAATACATACGTCCACCTTAGGCTTAGCGTGGTTATGCGTGTTCAATAAAGCAGATAGTCGTGTTTATGTACTCCCTGCCCAGTACGTACGCGCCCGCTTGTCAACTTATCAAACGCCGTCCCTCAAATTCTTGCAATTACACCTCCCCTGTGCCCCTCTCCCCCTCCTGTTTCCTGATCTAGCCCAGCCATGTCTATGTCTTCTTTTCCTCTCTCTGCCTTCTCATCGTTTCTTTCTACTACGACCTTACGTGGTAGCGCCCTTCACTTCTCATAACTCGAAAATGCCGCTCTATCCCAGTGATGGCCATGTTACAACTCTCTAGCCTGTGCTCTCCCACATCTTCCCTACCGTACTCGCTGCGGCGTACAGCAACGACAGGCACGCCGCCGTCTCCAAAAGGAGTGTCCTCACAAAAACCCCCAAAAACATTGCCCGCAGGTCGGACTGCTACTCCTGTCATCACTTTTCATCTCCGTAAATACAATGCCGTGTCACTCGGCAATCTTCAGTCTCATCACATAACGTGACATGACGTGAAAAAATGTTCTGCTACATCGTCCCCGTCGTCGCCTTGTGTGTAACAGAACGTAAAAGAATTGTGCGTATTTTATACGTATTCTGCGGTTCAGCCAGAAAACTGAAACCTAGTAGCTTCTAGCTGACCCAGTCCATCTCGGGGAGCAACGTTGCGCCGTCGGTAGTTGGTTGTAAAGTCCTGGAGCAACGTTCGTACGTGTCGCAGACTCGATACATCTCCAGAAGACAGCTTCTCCTTGATCTTTGTGACGAGCCGCTGAGCCTCAGGGGCAGTCACGGTCCCTGGAGGAAGGAGCTCGATGGTTTGAGCAACCCACTGGGTAGTTTCTGCGGGCATAATCTCAAAGAGCGCAAGGATAACGCCGCTTCCGTCCGCAAAACAGTCGCGAGGGAATGTGATCATCATTCCGGCCATCGTCTGCTTGACAAGATCGTTACCGTGTGCCATCAAAAGATTCCTCACAATATTCCTGATGGCTGCGGCTTGTGGTGGCGGTATTTGCTCGCTGGTAGCTGGATTGCCACCACCGTATGATAGCAAGTCGCGCAAGAAATGGAGAGTCGACGACAAGGGATCCCTCTGTTCCAATGTCAACGCGTAGATGGATGCCTGGAAGATGGGTGCCAAGAGCTGTGACGGTATCAGCTTTTGGGGATAGTACAAAAGGGCATCGATCAACAGGCGGAAGAAGTCGTCAATCACATCCGGCAATTCTCTGGGCTGCAGATCGGCCATCACTCTAAGGAAAGCCGTAGTCTGCGCCTCAAAGAATGTGTAGATGTGTTCTGTAGTGGCTTGATCCAGGTGCTCCCGATCCTCAGAGAATTCGCGAAGGATAGCTGCCGTAACCCAGAGGAAGCACCCTTCTCTGGAAGTGTTGAAGCTGATGGCCAGTTTGTTCGCCATTTCAGGAAGCATGGGAGCCATGGCGGTGCGGTACGACGTAACCATATTACGCCAGCACCGGCAAATTCGCTCACATATCGGGGTGAAGTCCAGAAAGTTGTCGAGAACAGTGGAAAGGATGGGGAACACCTCTTGCCAATACTTGACAGCCGGGTTTTCCTCGCCACGGTTCACATAAGGCATGACGTTCTGCACAAAGATTGTGATGAGTTGAAGGTGATCTAAACAAAACCCACGGTTAGTTGCCGTAATTCATTGCCTTTTCCCCATTCAGAAGGGAAACAAAGAGAAGATTGAGCTCACCGGCAAGCGCTAGTTTTCCTTCGTCGTTGATAGCTTGGTTAGCCTTGGTCATCAACCTTTGCACAAGAGGATCCGTGTACGTCTTGAGAAGCCTGTAGGTTTCAGTCGCGGGCTGAGCAGCAACGACATTTGCCACGCCCTCGGTGATTTCCTCCTTGCTAAAGTCCGGGAGCTTATCCAGAATTTGGTCATAGAAGGTCTGCAACTGCAACACTTGCCCACTGAGAAGGTCCTTGCAGTCAGTGCAGAAGAACCTCAGTGCAAGTGCCGAGGCTCTCAAGATTTCTTTTGATTCCGTTTGGAAAGACTCGACGATATAGTTGAATTGCGGTTCTAGGTATTCAGGATGGGCGGCAGTCCATTCAGTATATCGTCCCAACACCATGATTGTGGCGAAGCGAAGTTTCTCGTGGCCGGGCATTTGTACCAAGAGAGGCATCAGCTGAGGGAGTACAACATTCTCATCCTTGTCAACCATGCGACCCAGCGCTCGCATAGCAAATAGAGGAGCCTCGAGCTCTTGCCAATGAGGAACGTTGGATCCGTTGACTTGGGCGGCATATTTCTGCATCCACAGCTGGATAGCCTGCAGAACCTTTGACAGGCACTGGGTCACACCCATCACATCGCAAGCATCCTTCATGGTGTCCCCCATTCGGTGACGGAAGTCGCGGAATTTTTCTTCCTGTTCTCGGTCGCCGTCGAACAAATCGGTTTCGCTGCCAGAGTCTGGGGTAGGATATTCCAGGTGCTTAAGCAGAATATCAACAAGGCTGGAGTAAATGTCCATGAGCTCCACTCTGCCTTGAATATATCGCTCTAATACGATATACTGCTTCAACTCGTACCAGAAGTCAAACGTGTGTTCGATCACATCGCACTCCTTGTCGCGCGCCGCGCATTCGAGGACAGCTTCCACCAAAGGCCTGAACTGAGATGGTTGGCGAGCGATGGCAACCACCCAGCTCGTAGCGGCCGTCGAGAAGACTTTGGTCAATGACTTCAATGCATCGACATCCTCGTCCTCAGCAGCCTTGGCAATTCGAGGCCTTAGCGCGACAATTTGAGGATACATGGCGTGGACTGCCTCTTGACTTTCGTCAACGTCCCTAGTTTCTCGCAAAATGGTGCATAAACACTCGGCAGCCTCCGGCCCACATTCGTCAGCACTGATCCCGGCGAATATATGCGCAATCAAGGGCGACGCGATGATATTCATGACGGGAACTTCTCGAAGCCATGAAGTAATGCATTCCATGAGCTGAGGATTACGCGATGCTGCCGCTTTATGATATTGTGAGCATCCAAGTGTGATGACCAAAAACAAAATCACTCAAAACTGACGTGAGCATAACGATGGAGGTACATACGTGAAGATTGTGAGTAAGTGACGAGAAGCTGTACCACCTGTTCCGTGTTATCTCCTAATAGGACTCGGGTCCGTGCCGAAAGCTCTTCTTCCTATGTTCCAACAATTAGACTCTGGTCGCAGGGTATGCTGATGGCAACCGGGCGAGGGATGTGTCGTCGCGAGAAACTTGGTTCCAAGTCGACAAAGTTTTCTTTTCGCAAATCCACGTACAGACAAGGTAATCTTTCGACCTTCAGTCACTTCTTCGGGAAGAACTCGCAAGAAGTCCAAGATGCAAGCGTGACTTTCGGGAGTCTCGCTGAGAGATTGCACGACGGAGGAAAGCACGTTATCCCAGTCCTTCATTTGTATCGCTAGGATTGCCAAACAAACGCAGAGCTGGACTCTGATGGGCTTCGGTCCCGGGGCAAAGTGCTTTAGCAGCAGAAGAATCTGATTTCTCAGCGCCGGTAAATCGCTCGGGGAGACTTGGGTGGTGAGATCGTAGGTGATCTGGCAGATGCTAGTTAGAATTGTCGACATGAAAGTTAGGGGAAGTATGTATCGGAATGGCAGTAGAAACCTTTCCACGGAGGGTAATGGCGGCGAACAAAGTCGCTTCAGGCTCGCCATTAGATTGAAGGATTCCCATCAAAGTACCCCATGAGCTGTTCTGAACAGACAGTCGTGTTAGCCATAACTGGGCTCATTGCACTCATGAAAGGCGACAAAAGAGAAAGAGCAGTCGATTTCTATCTTCCCCTCCTATTGACGCAGACGCACCGACTTCTGAAATCTCTCCAAGTACTCATGGGCTTTTATCTTTGTTTCCTTCTCGCCAGTTCGCATCGTCGTGACCGCCATAAGCACGTCGGACGGCGTGAACACATCCTGCGCTCCGTTGGATGCCATATTGACTACTCGAATTCGATTCTCCAGGAAGTGCGAGATGTCTCTCGGGGAGTTAACGGAGGGTGGGTGCCGAGCAATAGGTCGTAGAGGAGAACGGGTTCGAGGATCGGGTAGGTTTACTTGGCGCTTCGCGCGCAGGTGAGCAGGTAAGAGACAGTCCCCGGTATGCTGACAGGAGGGAAAAGAGAGACGCGCTCTAGGCAAGATAGCCGATAAATCGGGAAGACGGGAAGAGATTAAATGACTGCTTGGGAGTTGGAAAAGGAGCACGCAGGTTCAAAGTGTGGAAAGCATCAGTCATCTCGGCATAATATTTGGCGGGGCAATGCGCTCACAGGAACCCGCAAAGCCCACATCCTATATGTACAGTAGCAACGCCCCAGGCTTCATCAGCGCCCGATTTTGTCACCGCGGAAACGCCGTTTTTCCGATCCGATCCGCCCGTCGACAACAATTGAATTTCTACAACACTGTGCCGAGTGCGATAATGTAGCGTAAGCTGTAACAGCGGCGCTTCGTGTCCACTTGCGCCTACGAGAATAAGAATAGAGAAACAGACATGCAAGTGTTGCTTTGCGCTTCCAGGCTTTAAGTGCTAAGCCTGAAGCTCTCAGGCTTCCACAGAAGGTTCAGACGTCTGGCACATGTGTCACCAGTGCCACACCATCGGGGGCACTGATAGACTCTTTTATTTGGCCATTTCCGAGCACAAGACCATGCAGAGTCCTATCGTATTGCCCCATGGGGACTTGCTCCCCCGGGCCACCCGATAGGATCTGCTCCGTGAGCGCCAATGCATAGAACAGAGTTGGCCTCGCGTCGTGGTCGAGCGACTTCATCTTGGCCAAGTACCTGTTCATGAAGTAATCATAGAAGCCCTTACCGTGCCCCAGCCGCCGCACAGCTCCCGATTCATCAAAATCAAAGGCCACGCCAGGCAGTAGCATGAAATCAAGGCCGGCTTGATCGGAGTGGTGAGCATCAGGACCTCCGAGAATGCGTTGTCGCTGATGCACCGTGGCAGGATCAATGCTCGGGATGCCCCAGCGATCGCGCTCCAGGCTCTCGTAATCGTGCATGTCTTTTAGATGCACCATGTCCATAACCCTGGCGGGTGTGTCTGGTGCGTCCAACGGCGACTTGTGCAGATAGGGGACAAAGACTTGCTTTCCTGAGGCCAAGGCATGTCGTACGATCACATCCGTCTGGACTTCGCCCGAGGGCATGGACAGATAGATGCTGATCCTCCGGGCCTCCACATAGGGCTTAAAGGCTTTGAGTGTCTCGAATATGTTGCCGCCTGCACGGGTCAGTCATTTGGTTGGAATTTGGTAGATGAAGCCAAGCTGTCTTACTTTGGACTACAATTGATTCAGCCGAGACCGACGACAGCCTCTGTTTGACCGTATTGCGCAGCTTCTGCTTGGCGGTGGCCAGTTGTGAAGCCATGGGATTAAGCGTGGAAGCCAGACGATGCCTTGAAGCAATCATGATATGTATACATGAACTGAAATCCAAAGCTGAAGTTGAAGCGGCCTGGACCGTGACGGACTCCACCAACCAAAGCCGGGGCCCGGCGCCGCCCGGGGCCATAGGCTGTGCGCGCGGGAGTTGTCGCGCAAAGCAGCAATGGCCAACAGCTGTTGCGCTCGCAAACTTGGGTTCCTTGTGAGTTTTCGCGGTGTCATGATTCTTGTCTCGTCAATGAGTTAAGAAACGGAACAAGATCTCAAGCACAAATATGAGTCAAAAGCCAGTGGCGGGACCACAGGGCAGCCTGCAGGCTGAGGCGTCTCAGCCCTATGAGTCTGCTTTGGCTTTGGGCGACCTGATCATCGTCCGATCCCCTAACCGTCACTGGCCGACCCCTGTAAACCAGCGGCTGAATATCCGTCCAGATCTTCATGCGGCACTGCGAGTCTGCGACTGGTCATCTACGGAGTATGGATCTTTCATTATTATTACGGCCGCAGCCGCTCCGTGTCGATTTCGAGCTTCATGTCCCGTGCGCACGTCCTCGCATTGCTTGTCCGTGGCCACGAGTTTCGCGCGTGCGGGCTGCCGCCGTCCAAATGTACTTGACACTGTCTGAATCTGACCTCATTCGTCTCGAATACATACATAGATACCTAGGTACTTGGTCCGTCGCCCATCAATTGATTCGGCTCCGTCTTCGCGCGGTGGCCTCGCTCAGCCATGGGCCGGCGCACTAGATGCGACGTCGACGAGTCCAATACCCTCACCTCCGCGTCGCGCTCCTCCAGCTCCAGCAGTCGTCGATCCTCTTCGCCGCCTCTTACAGCAGCGCGGACTAATAACGGCGCCCGATTGCCGGATCAAACACGCGGCGTTCCTCTCCAAACCCTAGCGGCTGCATCGTCCTCCACTTCAAGATCCACCAACTCGACAACTTCCTCCCTGCCACCGCTGCTACCGAACGCGACATCCACGACGACAGACTCGTCCCTTTTATACACCGCCGCTACGGACTCTTCGCTCTGTTCGCGTTCCTTTTCACCCCCATCGCTTCCATCTGGCCATGTTTCAGACTCTTTCGGCCTCGAAGAGGCAATGACTGACCCGGATACGGTCTTGCGCGATACACGAGTCCCTGTTGTCGATATGACCTCCAGAACGACTCCAATTTTGCGCGCTGCGAATAGCGCACACCCCGAGTCTTCTTCTATGTACGGTTCCGTGGCCGGGTTACGCGATGCATCCCCCGTAAGCAACCCGTCTCAAGACAATGGCACCCGCCGCCTTCGCCACGCCAGCTCGCAGAGCCGCAGTCACCGGAGCCTGAGCTCTAGGCGGTCCGTACTATCCTGGCAGTCGTCGCGGCGGTCAGAAGAAATGGATGGCGCAGCACTTGTTTCTGGTCTGGATGGCCGATTTGGTATTGCTGAAGCTCCGCTTGCTAGCGAGATGGTGGACAATGGCAAAGATGTCGACGGATTGAACCCGGAGGACGGTCTACTTTTCTACAACGACGACGACGACGACGACGACGATAATAATAATAATAATAATGACGATGACGATGGCAATGACGAAGAAGATGAAGGTGACGAAGACGACTACTTGACCGGCTCGTCCGGAATCTCCCCCGAAGAAAACTCTCCTCACGAGCTCGTTCGAGCATCTGTACCGCCTACTGACGACACCACATTGTCCATCAATACGCCTCGTATGTGGTGCTTGTCGGTTCTGTTTTCCATTCTCGGCTCTTCCACGAACTTATTCTTTTCTCTGCGATATCCCAGCGTAGCCATTACTCCTGTCATCGCCCTCCTGCTAGTCCATCCGCTAGGGCTTCTGTGGGACGCCTTACTGAAACGACCTGATGACCCTGACGAAGTGTTCGTCGATGGTGTTCGTACGCAAACGACAAGTGGTACGGAGGACTCTGTTGCAAGGCGGAAGAAGCGTCGAACGTCATGGCGCATGTGGTGGGCGCAGGGTAGATGGAATGAAAAGGAGCACGCTTGCGTTTATGTTAGCAGCAATGTTGCCTTTGGCTTCGCCTTTGCTACAGATGTTATTGTCGAACAGACGCAGTTCTACAATCAGACTGCGCCCATCACGTATCAATTACTCTTGACAATATCGACGCAGATCCTGGGCTATGGATTCGCCGGCATGGCTCGCCGGTTTCTCGTCCGGCCGAGCGGCATGATATGGCCGGGGACTCTTATGTCCGCCGCCATGTTTTCCACTTTACACAAGCAAGACAACAAGCCAGCCAATGGATGGACCATCAGCCGCTGGAAGTTCTTTTACGTGGTTTGGATCGGTGCCTTTTCCTTCTACTTCCTGCCCGGCCTGCTGATGCCGGCCCTCAGCTACTTCAGCGTCATTACATGGTTTGCGCCCAACAACGTCATCATTGCCAATCTTTTTGGTGTCACCTCCGGACTCGGCTTGTTCCCCATGACTTTTGACTGGGCACAGATCACCTACGTTGGGAATCCGCTGCTCGTGCCATTCTGGGCCGCCATGAATGTCATTGGGGGTCTCGCTGTCGTCATGTGGATCATCGCGCCCATCTTCTACTATTCAAATGTCCTATACACGTCGTATTTACCCATGCTCTCCGCTGCCGTCTTTGACAACACCGGCAAGGTCTACAACGTCAGCAAGATTCTCACCCCGGAATTCCTCTTCGACAAAGAGGCCTACCAGTCCTACAGCAGGGTGTTCCTTCCCGTGACATACATGCTCAGTTACGGAATGCAATTTGCTGGACTGGCTGCTCTTCTCACGCACACGTTTTGCTGGCATGGAAAGGATATATGGAGGACCTGGAAACGATCTTGGGAAGAAGCACGCCAGCAGACGAGCAAGTCGACGTATCGACCTGTGCCTGAAGTTCAGGGGCAGCCGCAGTCGCATTCGCAGTCGCAGTCGCAAGCTACGCCTTCACCCGCCACTGGCCTCGGGAGCGAGCACTATCATGACATGTCTGCATCCGCTCCAAACTTCGATAACCTCCTCAGTCGCGAGGATATCCACTGCCGCCTCATGGCTCGGTACAAGGATGCTCCTCTGTCGTGGTACCTGCTTACCTTTGTCTCCATGACAGCCATTGGCATGTTTGTCGTCGAATAGTACGTGAAGTCTCTCTCTCTCTCTCTCTCTCTCCTAGAGACCTCTTGACTGGCTCATCGTTCGTTGTCTTCTCTTGAAATCTCTCCTTAAACGAGAAACAAGCTCCCTTCGTTCATCATTCTGACTTGGCCACAGCTACCCCATCCACCTCCCATGGTACGGCCTCCTCCTAGCCCTTGCCATTGGCGCCATCTTCTTCATCCCGAACGGCATCATCATGGCCGTCACCAATCAACACAGCAGCATCTACCTCGTCTGCCAACTCATCTGCGGCGCCGTATTCCCCGGCCGTCCCATCGCCAACATGGTCTTCGTCACCTACGGCTACATCTCCTCCGCGCAGGGCATCAAATTCGCATCCGACCTCAAACTCGGCCACTACATGAAAATCCCCCCCCGCATCATGTTCCTCGTCCAAGTCGTCGCCACGCTCGTCTCCTCCGTCACCCAAATCGGCGTCCTGAACTGGATGTTCGCCAACGTCAAGCACATCTGTACCCCCGAAGCCCTCAACGGCTTCACCTGTCCCATCGCGCGCGTCCACTTCAACGGCTCCATCCTATGGGGCGTCGTTGGCCCAGGAGAGTTCTTCGGCCCCAACGCCATCTACCGATCCCTGGTGTGGTGTTTCCCGCTCGGCGCCCTGCTCCCCATACCCCTGTGGCTATACGCTCGAAACAAGCGCCGCAGTGTCCTCCGGAAAGTGAACCTCCCCGTCATATTTGGCGCCATGTCCTGGATCCCCCCAGCCACGGGGCTCAATTTCTCGGTATGGGCTGTCGTTTGCTACCTCTTCAACTATGTCATCAAGCGCCGCGCCAATGCCTGGTGGAGCAAATACACCATGACTCTCAGCGCGGCTCTCGATTCGGGCCTCGCGTTTGGGATCGTTGTCGTGTTTTTCGGGTTCTTGTACCCGGGCTGGATGAAGCATTTTCGCTGGTGGGGCACGGAGGTGTACAAGGAGGGGTGTGATTGGAAGGCTTGTAGTTATAGACATGTGCCAGAGGGGGAAACCTTTGGGCCAGACGTGTGGTGAAGAAATGTTAATGATGATGAAGAGAAACCCAATTTCAAAGAGGAACTTTTGGATATACTATAGAAATGTTAGACTATACACGGAAAAGACGAAGAAGGGGTAGAATAGATGAATTAGAAAGACGGTGAAGCAAGAGCAGGAGTTCATGGGTCACAATCAGATGACAAGGATAGCCGACCTCTGCACATTACATACCTATGCCCAATAATGCACCCACAGTCGAAGTAGTTCATCACTGTGACTGTGGGAATCCGACCCGCATTGACATGGTTTGAGCAAAATCGCCGCTGTACAATTTCTTTCTTTTTTTCTCTCTCAAGATGTAATAGTTGCAGTAGAAATATTTCGTCGTGCTATGATACACATCCGAATCAAGTATCTCACAGACTTGTCGAGGAATACATGCGCTTGGTAAGGGGCGTCATGTTTTGGTTAGATGCACAAATCTTCACTTCATCAAATTCTGCGGACATATCCGAGCAGAGAAGATCCGATCATGTCTCTTCCTACAATGTGTTTTGAACATCGAGAAGCACGGAGTACCTAGCACCGAAGAGCGTACAACAGAATACTGTAGGTGTAGGTAGTACGGAGTAGTAATCCAAGAACTGCGTTCGAGTCATGTAGATGTAAGGTAGCTAGATAGTCACAGTCGGCAAAGAGTTATTGCGGAATTGCACGCATGAGCAAATAACATCACATTCAAGAACCTCTCTGAACTTATCATCTTGTTTTTGTGTTCCTCTATGAATGCACAGCGCTGCACGGATGACATCTTCTCCGTGGCTTGTACGACTAGGTACCTATACACCAGACCAGCGATTATTGCTAAAGTCGACATTTTGCTGAGCTGCTGGCTGGCTCAGCAACACGAATAAGACACTCCCTCGGACTCTTCCACCTCTGTAGCTCCCATTTTATTGACCGTCCTCCCAATTTGGGTTCTATTATGCATTAGCGTTTGAATCAGCATCCTCCCAAAAAAAGTGGCGTCAAGTTGGCAGACGTGACAATGAGTGTGATGGTAATTGGAACAGTATGGCAGGGGGGGAGTTCAATAGCTAATCATTATCATCATCTTACCTTCTTCAGAATAACGAGGCCCTCCAATGTACCATTCAGGCTGATGTATTCCTCATCCTCGAGCTCTGCCCTTTCACCGTACGCTAACAGCACAGGCGTGCTTTGTGTTTGCCATCCAGTAATGGTCTTGGGGCGACCCGCCTGGCCAACAACGTCAACGGCCTGACCAACGCGTACATTGACCTTGAGAGGCATGAGCTGCTCGTCCAGCGTGACGAGGAAGCGAGGATGCATAGCCGTGACAAGGAAATACAGAAGATAATGAGACCTGGAGGTGATGAACTCCTTGGGGTTGATCATGGCCACCATGGTGGCCAAAAGACCGGCCGTGGACACCTGGGAAAGAACTTGGCGGTCCGTGTGGAACGGGTTGAGGGACAGCGTACCCTTACCCATGTGCAGCAAGCCCTGGGAAATCCTGACCATGAATAGAGCATCCTGATCACGATGGTAGTAGCTTGCCAGTTGTCGGAGCAGCTGTGCTAAACGCGCGTTGTTGGTACCAGCTCCGAGCATTCCCATGGCGAAAATGGCATTGATGGCAACTTCAGGATCGTTGTCGTGGCTATATCTCGACAGGGTATCGTAGATTTTCATCTGAGGGTTGCTTGAGCTGATTAGGCCCATGGCCAATGGAACTGCCTTGCGAATGTTCGCTTCGCCATAGTGCATCAGGTGTCCAAATTGACGCAAAACCATCTCCTGACCGATGTCTTCACCCATGGCTACCAAGGCGATTCCAATAACGGCATAGGCCTGAAGGAGTTCGTCGCCCTTCTTGGCGTCTGTTTCCTCCAGGTGCTCATTGCAGATATGAAGTAGCTCCTGAATCTTCAACACTGCTCCAGTACCTGCCCAAGCACATATCCCAGCAAGAACAGCTGTAGGTTTGGCCATCGGATGGTCCACAGCCTTGAGGGTCTCCAGAATCACATCCACCTCTTCCTGTCGTCCAAAGTACAGCAAGCCTAAGCCAAGACCTAGGAATCGTGTCCATTTGTCGGTAAGCTGGGCCTTGCGCTCCTCGTCCATGAGTGTCGTTACGATTGCTTCCGTCACTTCCGGGTGAGAAGAGCCAACGAAAACCAATCCCAGGGAAAGGGCAGCCATTGCAGACATCTGCATCTCCTGCGACGCATCGCCAATGATTGGCAGCAGAAGCTCCAACACTTCCTCCTTGTTTGAGCCAGCATATGACAGACCCAGACCCATGATGCAAGCAGTGCGAATCAAGGGGTTTGAGTGTTGCAATTTATCCGAATCTCCGAGCAAAGCCAGGGCAGGCTCAGAGTCGAGACGGACACCCGAGTTCATGATGCCGATGGCCAACATGGCTCCAGCCGATATTTCAGGCTCCTCCGAGTACGTATATTTGTCAACCTTGTCCAAACCATTCTCAATGTCCCAAAGCATGAGTGTGCCCAAAGAGGCGACAGTAGACATCATGCCATCTCCCTTTGTTTTCCACACCCAGCTTTCCTTCTCGCCATCTACCAGCATCATCTTATCATTGCCGAACCCTGCGTTCGCAAACGCATTCACGAAAGCAGCGGACAAGTTGTGTTTAGCAGAGTCGAGATTCGTCATCCCGGCTACTCGACTGCTTTCAAGATGGCTCTTATAGATATCCTCGGTTGTTTTCGGGTCAAGAAGGTTAAGCTCCCTACCAAGGGCCTTAAAGTGATCCGACAGCTTAAGATTCGAGACGCACTCCGAGATTTCTTGTTCATCGTCGGTTGACTCTGGCAGATCAAGCAGTATCCTTTGTCGAGCCACCAGAAACGCCAATTGCTTCTTCAAAGCTGGACTCTCAGCCTTGTCAAAATCTGCCCTGATGAGGTCGCCATCATGCAATCGAATAGCAAGCACAATGGCTTGTGCGATTTGCTTATACTGCATGTAGATATCGTGCGCAGTGCGGAGGAAGGACTCGTTATCCGGGTATGTGAGCAGGTTGACCATGCTGACCATGTACAAGCATACTCGAGAGTACGTGTTTTCATCAACGAATTTGGGAATTTCTTCGATGATTTCCAATTCGCTCATCAGATCGACTGCATCCGCCTCGGCATTGCTCTTGATGAACTGAGGTACGAGAAGCAAAGCAAGATCGATCAGCTCCGCAGTAGGCTCATCAGCGGTAATTCTCTTGCCGTAAACTTCGCCGATCTCCAAGGCCAAGTGCCGCACGTATTCGTGTCCCCAAGACAACATGTCGGACTTGGGGGCTAGAAGACGGTATTTGAGTGTGTCTTGCCTGTCTTCGTCGGAGAAAGTCATGCCAATAACAGACAAGACGTCTGCCAATGAAATCTTGTTCTCGCCTGCTGGCCATTGTTCGTACAGCTTCGTTAACGTTTCGTAATGCGGCCGGAGGAATTTCAGAGGTTTCGGCACTGCTGTCATTGACGAAGTGGAAGTCTTGATGGATGTTTTCATGGCTTCGAGAGCCGGCTGATAGAGCTCAGCGTTTGATTCCTGTTTCATATTTCGTGTTGTCAGCTCATGATTTCAGAAGACTGCGGCCTGGCTGAGCGGAAGACTTACCGTCAGACGCTCAACCAACATTTCCAGCTCACTCTTGAGCTGCTGGTCCTCCTCACTCAGTTCTTCTTCAGAAGCTACCACACAATTTAGCATATCGGCATTCCATAGTCTTGATTGATCCTGTACTCACCTTTGTCCTTGTCATCATCCTTCTTCCCATTCATCACCTGCTTTTCGTCTTGTGGATTTTCAACAGCCTTGCCCTTGCCCTTGTCTAACGCTTTCGGCGCATCGTTCTCTTGAGCCATGTTGGCGTCGATGGGCTTTGCGAAGCTCCAACGAGAATAAGCTGATATATCGAGGGACGAAGAAATTGGAGTCGAGGGAGGTGACAATGACGGGGCGTGGGATACGCGGCCTGGCTACTGGCCTAGGGGAAGTAGATGGTGGTCGCTGGTGCTGCAAGTCAAAGACTAATTATCGTGGTGACTCGTTATCGAGAAAGCTCCATGATAGTTCGCTGGGTATTACGTGATGCGCTGGCGCCTGACAGGTAGCTGCTTCAATTCGATCACGTGCTTCGACAGCGCCCCATGAAGGCGAGGGGATAATCCGGAAAGGGAATGGACGGATCCCACACGGCTTATCGATTGACATCTTTGTCGGCCCCATTTTTCACCTGTCATCGCAACAAAAGCCCCGCTAAGAAAAGTTGTCGCAAACCACAAGGGCCGCGATTGCTTGCTCAGGTTGCCCCACGCTGCCTTGACTTGAACGATCTTCGACCTTTCATGACACCAAGGCTGCCTCCGTTTATGAAATCACCTCTAGAGTTGCCATTATGAAGTTGGACACAAGAGCTATGCGCCATCTGGCGGCCGAGGATTGGAAAGTTCTCCTCGCTGTGAGTTTGTCTGTGTACCTCTTGCGAACTGGTTTGCTTCACACCAATATCTAACAGCCACGTTAAGGTAGAAATGGGAAGCAGGAATCACGAACTCGTGCCGACAGTATTAATAGAGAAACTGTCTCGGCTGAGAGGCGGAGCTAGTGGTGTTCACAAGAGCATATCGGCACTCGCCAAAGTCGGTCTGATCGCCAGAGTGAAAGAAGCAAAGTACGATGGCTACCGTTTAACCTACGGAGGTCTCGACTATTTGGCCCTGCACACTCATGCAGCGCGGAAGGATCTTTACAGTGTGGGCACTAGAATCGGTGTTGGAAAAGAGAGTGACATCATGGTTGTGGCCGACGAGACCGGCACGCAACGAGTTCTCAAAATCCATCGTCTTGGAAGAATATCTTTTCGAACAGTCAAATCCAATCGAGACTATCTCAAGAATCGGGCTTCTGGATCATGGATGTACCTATCGAGGCTGGCCGCTATGAAGGAGTTCGCATTCATGAAAGCGCTCTATGCCGAAGGATTTCCCGTTCCTGTTCCTCTCGCCCAGTCTCGTCATACCATCGTAATGACGTTAGTGGACGCCTTTCCATTGCGACAAATTTCTACAGTCCCCGATCCAGCGTCTCTGTACGCTGATCTCATTGGTCTCATCCTTCGCCTTGCAAACCACGGCTTGATTCATGGCGACTTCAACGAATTCAACATTCTGATTAAAGAAGAGAAGACGGTCTTGGAAGACGGCAGCCATTCAATTAGATTGGAGCCTGTGGTCATTGACTTTCCTCAAATGGTCTCCATGGAGCACCAGAATGCCGAAATGTATTTCGACAGAGATGTTGAATGCATCAAGCGGTTCTTTTCGCGTCGTTTCCACTTTACCAGTACAACGCCAGGCCCATTCTACAAAGATGCCAAGAAGAAGTTAAAGAAGAGCGAACTTACCCGCCTGGATGCGACCGTTGAAGCGTCTGGCTTTACGAAGAAGATGCTGAAAGACTTGGAGGCTGCAATCAGAGAACAAGCAGAGAAGAAGGAAGCGTCCGGCCATTCCGAAGAACTCAGTGACGATGGCAGTGACGACGATAGTGATGACGACGACGATGAACACTTATCGTACAGTGAAAACGAAGAAGAGGAGTCGGTGGGCGGCGTTCTGGGTCAACAACAGACGAGCATATTGGAGAATGCCCTTGAGGAGGATGGTGATAAAGAAACCGCGTCAAAAACACTAGATGGCGAGGCACCACAAGAGGACATGTCGAGGTTGACTATATAGGTACCTAGTCGCCAGTCATTGAAAAATACCCAGATTCAAACCAAATGTCCGCTTTTCAAGCAAGAAATGTGTCTCATTTATGGGCCAGAACCCCAAAATTTTCGCAGTCAATGTTCGGGAGCGGTCCATCAGTGATCCCACGTTTCACTTGCTTCCTGGACCAAAAGACTACTAACACAAACGCAAGAGATGAGGTGCCCAGAATGAGTATTTTGTATTTATGCGCACTTCATTGTGCTATCCCCGACTGGGGCCAAGTCCCAAGAATCTATTGCACCATTTCACCAAACCGGCCACATTCCTCACGACGTACAAGATTGCATCGAAGGGGTTCCGCGCCTAACATGCTGCTGATAGGGGATGTCTGCCCATAACTCATCTGGCAATTACATAAAAAATAAGAAAGGAGAAAAACGACGACACAGCACCAGCAAATAATGTAGCCACATGGCTGAACATGATACGAGCTGGAAAAAACAAGCAAAAAAAGAGCCAAGCAAAATATACTACCGTCCAAAAAAGGGGGTAACAAAAATGTTTAGAGGCAAATGACGAAGGATACACCCGACGACTATTTTCCCTCATGTTGGGACCCTTTGGCTGAAGGGGAGTGTTTTTCATCGTTGCTGTTGCTGGTGATGACGACCGCCGAATCTGCGTGCATGGTAGAGCTTTCGTCACTGTCGGAGGCCAGGGACACCGGGGCCGTCACCT
This sequence comes from Claviceps quebecensis, assembly GCA_004016085.1. Taxonomy (NCBI): domain Eukaryota; kingdom Fungi; phylum Ascomycota; class Sordariomycetes; order Hypocreales; family Clavicipitaceae; genus Claviceps; species Claviceps quebecensis. The sequence continues at coordinate 16,309 of QEQW01000463.1, forward strand.
CAGTGTTCGCGTTCGCAACGATTCTGACACCACAGTTAGATACTGCCGAATCTTCCTCGACGTGGAGCATACTCATTCGTTTCGTGCCGAGTCCCAGAGTGCCGCATCAATTCACCATCCTCGTTCGATGAAGCAGAGAGCCCACTTTACCATGTCAGTGAGAACATGATAAAAAAATAGGAAGACTGTTCACCTGCGAGAGATAGGTAACGTTCGACGCCACTGAGACTGTTGGCTGTACAGCGTCGGGCTGAGGCCTACGAGTGGTGTGCCGTACGCTCCAATGTTGTACTCGTTCGTACGAAACTGGCGGCGTTCGGCTGTGACTCGCTTCAGCTCTTTCTGGGAGGGCGTGTCGGCATATCGGATATTCATGATGAGCCCGTCTTCTCCAATGCCTATCCCGTTGTACTTCCGAATGATTTCGTCGCAAATATCACGACTTTCAAATCTGTAGAGTACGATTAATGATGGCATTGAGTAAGATGAGCGTTCGGTACCCACCGGGCGAATCCAACCCCTCGACTATTTCCCATGCTGTCGCGGAGGATCTTGCTCGACAGTATGGTGCATCCCATAAAGATGGCTCCGAGTTCCTGTACTCGCATGAGCGTTCCGAAGGACAACGTGGACACATTTTACTCACAACTTCGGTCAGCGTCTTGGGAAGATTCGAAATGTACAAATTGGTGGATCCCTCGTCTCCCTCTGCCTTGAGACGAGAGTTGAAGGACTCCTATAGCGACTTGTTAGAGAGATATCAAAAGAGATCGAGGCAGATATCACTCACTCTCGCAAAGCCAACTTCGTAACCGAGTCGATGGAACCCGCGAATGCACATTTCAGAGTCTTTTACATCACAAAACTTCGCAAAACCGAATCTATAAGCTGTCAGTCTTGCCTCAAGAGCGAATTTTCGGGGGAGATTGACCCTTTGCACGCTCCGGTTCCCGTGTCAATGATGGCCTTTGACGTTTCCACCCGTCCAAATCGAGATGTGAACTTATAGAGCAGGCCGTCGTCAGTTGTCGGATGAAGGCCACGAATGTACACATTTCGATTTCCAGGAATTCGGTTCTCCAAGCTCTGCTCGAGACTTTTCATCTGGCTTGGGGGTGTGAAAACTGCGGGGACGGCTCTTGGAACAGCGGGATCTTGTTTCAAAAGCTCGTCAATTGTGCGATCAGGCACCACAGAGATGGTAGACTTGCCGAGATCATTTTGAAGAGCGGGAAGACCAATCTGCTGAGGAGACGGAGTGGTGTAGGCTGAACGGTCAAGGTTTGCAACTCGCGGTCCGGCATCACGTTGTGAGATAGCCCCGTAAAAGGGGGTAGCGGGGTTCGACTCAGTCGTGGAATATGAACCGCGTCGATTCTCAAGTCCAGGGACGTCCGAATGCCCGCGATCCATGCGAGCCTGAGTTACGCTGGGCCGTCCAGGAGTGTAGGGCATCAAGGGAACAGGAAGACCAACATAAGGGGAGCCATAGCCACCAGCAGGAATGCCAAATCCGGTATATGGATTCTCGTTGCCGTGACTCATTCTAAGAGGCTGGTGGTTCATTGGAGCGAGAACGTATTGACCATCGGATCCAACAACATATGCTGGCCCTGGTCCCATGGCCATATGGCCAGAGTTGCCGGGAATGCTGATCGCTCCCATGGACAGGCTTGCAAAATGGTTCATCAAGCTGTTTGTATCCGCGGCCGAGTGGGCAGGAACATGTCCATGGACATGCCGACCGGCATGACTGGGAAGGTAGGCGGTTCCAATGCTGCTGCCTGCATCCATTTCGTATGAATGTCGTTTGGAGTCTGGTTGCCTAAGACTGGGAACTATACGTCCAAATTTGATGCTATTAGCGCCCTGACGATATCAAGGTTTCAGTGGTAGGCATGGTATCCTGTCGTTGGCACACAAGACAAGATCGAGATGAAGATCTAGTAAACCGGTGCTTTCCTGCCACAGGAAAGCAAGGGGCACCACTTACTTGGAAAAAGAGCAAGTGATTAAGCTCGAACTGTTGACTATATGATGTCAACTCGTGACGAACTTTGTTCTTCGACGACCGCGCCAGGTTTGTTATTATTAACAGAAAGAAATTTGGAGTACTTTCGAGAGTAAAAGGGCGTCAAAGATAGGCAATGGTGAAGAGGAAAAGAGTAAGGCAGAGAAAAAACAAGTCTTCGAGGAAGAGAGGGAATTAGGAATGAGGAGGCCGCCGACGTGGCCGGCCAAACAGAAGATAACGACCAAATCAAGACTTACATGGCTTTTCGGACTTGGACGTCTATATGACACGCGAAACAGGCGAGGAGTATCGAAGGCGAATGTTGCTATCAAGACACAAAATGAAGCAAAGGGGTCAGTAAGATAGAACAAGCTGAGCAAATGGCTTGTCGTATGATGCCGAGTGGATGACAAGAAGCACTAGAACGGTTTGGCTGAGTGGTGTTGATGATGCGGGAAACAAGTAGAAGAAGATGGTGCAGAAGAGAGTTGTGAAAGCTGGTTGGATGAAGTAAATACTAGAAGAAGCGAGGCACCTACCTAAACTTGGATATTGATGTTGGGGAGGTAATTGCGATGCTTATGCTAGGATGTGGGGGAAGGAGTCGTGAACTATTTATATAAAAAGCAAGCAGGTAGGTGGTAGCGGCCTTGCCGTTGAATCTGAACGAACGCAGGAGGCGAGAAAGAAGAATAGAGAGCGAATCGCTGAATAGGCGTGGAAGCGAGGAAGACGAGCAACTGAGCCAGCGATGACGACGAGCACGAAGCTCGAGAAGCAAGCGAGGTTCTCGATGCTGCCAGTTGACAGTTGTGAAGCTAGTAGCACACCCGTTTTCGTCTGTTTGGGAAGGCTGATTGTAGTCGTATGCCGCCTTCCGACAGCTGCTGGCCAGTTGACGACACTCCTGATACTCACCGGCTGTGTCGCGTCAAGCGAAGGCGAGCAATCGACTCGCTTGTTCTTGTTCAACGCCGGACGTTTTGAGTCCGGTGACTCATTCCGCATGGATGTTCAGACGCACCACCGAATCGTACAATTGTTTCTTGCCAAGCTTCGCGACTTCTTCGGTGGCTCTAGGGCGACACTCGATCTCACGATTTGCCGACCGCCTGCGGGGTAGTTTCGAGTCGAGCGCGATAGAGGGTAGCAATGTCCTCACTGTTCAGAAGTGAAAGAAAGACGCAATCGGAGAATAGCAAGGTGAAAGAATGCTCAGAAGGTGGTCACTCCCTGACATTGAACACAATGACGCAGCCAGAGGGACCTCTTATTAAGACGGGAATGACCAAAATCTACATGTCTGCCAGACTAGACTGGTACCAGGGGCCAGGGCAATTGGAATAGGACAGAGAACGTGACATTCATTGCCATGTTACTTTTTCCCTCATCTAAGACACCCGCGAGTCTGGCATGGAAATCATCTTCTCATCACTCCAGGTACAAAATGCTGACGAGTCCTGCAATGAGCCAGGGCCGTCACCAGACCACGAGGACGACAGAAATTCATCGCCGCCATCTTGTCAATATACATAGAGGGAGCAGCTCACCACTAGTGTTCGCTTGTTATTATGGCCGTCCGAGATTTGAGGCTGGAGAGACGGGCGATCTCCATCCCCCAGGCACACGCTCCTTACTGTGAGACGCATGTATGGAAGTTGTCTTGACGCAAGCACACTGTTCGCCCCGGCTTCAAAAGCGTCGGGTATTCATGTACCCTCAAAAGCAACAAACCCCTGATACGTGGTGACGATCTTCTGATTTTGATCAAGTATCAAGCATAGCTGTATCTCAAGGCATGTGGCCGAATCTTTCGTCGAACAATCTCGAAGCAATTCTGCATCGCCTTGTTCACCCTGCTTCATTCAAATTCGGGAGCATCCGCCTTTTCCCTCTTCATCGTACAAATTGATGTGCGATGAGCCCTGAACTCAGCCCGTGCTTCAGAACATTGGCACCTTACGTCCAGAGTACGAACTTGCGTGGATCTTTCTTTGCAGCACTACTTTCGAGCTATCCAAGTAGGTAGGGGGAATGGGGGTGCGCCGGAACGCAAGGGAGGGTGAGCCCATCGAGCATCTCAAGCATCTCAGTGGCCACATCCAAGAAATAAAAAATGCGCGAGTTTCGAACACCTACAGATAACAGCAGGGAAGGAGGCAAGACGCCATTGCTGACCTGAATGTGAGCTCAAATCGAAACCAAGCTTGCACTCCCTCGCTCGATTGCAGACTGCAGTGCATGAGCGGTTGGCTATCCATGTCAATGCGACGAACAGGCAGTGGAGGAAGGAAGGCCCCTGCAATAGAGTGTCGTGAGCGCTTGCTGCCTGCAAGAACGAAGTATTTGCCGGGGAAAATGAGATTGAAGTCACCCTTGGCATTCCTTCAGATCGACCTGTTCGCTCTTGATGGCCCAGAAAAGGGATTTATTGGCGAGTATGAGGCTGCTCCGCCGGCAGTTGTGACACTGACGAGGCTGCGTTAATTTACATTTACAGGCTCTGCTGATTAGAATCACTGCTCAACGTCGTCATTCTGGGCTTGTAGAGCGGCCTCCTTACTGATTTTGCTTCATCGTCATCGGAAGCTTGTGGAGAACATGCTCAAACTCCGCGACACCTCGACAAGCTTCAACAGGCTGGGCTCCTGGGACCTCAAGTGGTGCTGGAGCCTGGAGCAAGATCACCCTAGTTTTCGAGGTTGACGATCAGGTGACAGGATTGTATCGGGAAGTCGGTACAATCTCCCAAGTCTTCCCCAGTGCCAGTGAAGACTCGATTGGCCCAACCGCCCCCAGGCTCGTCGGCAGATCTCCAGACTCCAGCTGTCCCGACTCCCCCTGCATGGCCCACGGGCCACCGCCCTCCTTGCCCACGGATGCCTGCTATTGTATTTGTGCCTGTAAGCTACCTACCTATCTAACATCTCCGTATGTATGTACGGAGTAAAGAGTACCTTCTTGTAAGTACAGAGTACATACAACCTATATAGAGTACCTACGGAGTAGAGTACCTAGGTACGGAGTAGAGCAAAGTCGATGGCACAGTTAGTGAGGCAGGCCTTGACAATGTCGGCAAGCAAGAATTCTGAAAGAAAACATCGATTAAAGGATATGTGGTTGAATCCGCCCCTTTGCATAACAGACGAAACATTCCCGGGGTGCCGAGGCTAGGGCTCTTTTACTTCACAATTCTTTCTAAATTTTCTGGGATGGTTGTGATCCAAGAATGCGTACTCCGTAGGTACCTAAGGTACATATCTCCATACCGATTCCACTTCTACTCCCACCAAAGAACCATGCTCGTCTTCCGGGGGTGGGGAGGGGCGGCATCTGCCTACGGCAAGGTGGCGTCGCGCATCGCGTCATAAGCGTTCGTAGAGGCAATCGGCCAAAGCAGCGCATGGGAAGTCGCAGGCGTGAGGCCTACCGCTGAAATGGTACTTTGCAGCTTGAGTACGTACCATGCTGATCCATGCCACATTCAGGGGCCCAAGTTCCAGCTTACAAATAGGGCACGAATGTTGTGACAAAGTAACAATTTTTAGGCAAAACTGAAGAAATCGTGTGCCGACGCGCAGCGGAGGCGCACATTTCGT
>QEQW01000464.1:0-21887 GCA_004016085.1 Claviceps quebecensis
GGGCCCCCCCCCCCCCCCCCCAAAGTGGCTTTGCTTGTTCATCATGAATCAAATTCAAAGTTTTCCCAAACAAGATCCACCCGAGTTATTAGCGCCATCCATTGCGGTCTTTGTTCAAAACTTCGAAGCCGGAAACGTTGCTTTGCATCTACCTACATACATACATACATACCTATCTGCGCGCAAAAAGGCCTAGCCCACTTCACAAGTTACCTAACCTCCTTGTCTTCAAGTTTCACCCACAACAACAAAAATGGGAGTCTAAATGTTGATGTCTAGACACTACGTCTACCTTGAGACACTAGAGACACAGCTCAGATTCATGATTTTAGAGTTTACACTAATCGGGGTTTTTTTTTCCTGGTACAATGATACAATCTTGCTTGTTGTGCCCTGCTGGGCGGCCCGAAGGCCCCGAAGCTAGACTTACAGTCCAGTTGTCTGCAGTGTGCACAGTGCTCTGCGCTCTACTATACTGCAAAGCCACCCCCTTGTGGTTTCTGCCTACATTATAATACATACATACATCTTGCCACGTCGATGAACAGCCTCCGAGGATTCCGAGCTACTATAGCGCCATGAGCGCCTGGCGCCTAGGTTCTAGAGTCTACCTACAATGTACATAGCGACACTCCCGTGACTGTCCGTCCGGCGTCAGGAGTCAGGAGTCAGGACTACGGAGTACAACACATACATACATAGGTTGTGCTTCCTATCAGGACGGAAGTTTACTCCAACTTCCTTCGAAATCTGATGCCTACGTCACATGTACATAGCTTGGCCGGCAGCCGGCTCATAAGTTGTAAGTTGTGAGGCCACACCCCCCTCCCTCGCAAAAGATATACCGAGTTCTAATCGTAGACTAATTATAATATCCCGCTGGTTCAGGGTTCAGGCAGGGATCAGAGGGAGGGCAGGGCAGGGCAGGCTACGAACGAACATGAGGCTTGGCAGAACGGAGTGGCTACTCTCTAGGGCCACTGAAGAATCAAGATGGAAACAATGTTCGCGTGGCTTGTTGTTTCCCATCGACGTGGCCGCTGGACTTTTTCACTTTTTTTTGATTCTGAAGCAGAAGAACGAGGGTTTCCAAAGGGGGGGGGGGGATGTTGCTTGGGGAGGCGCGGAGGGCTCAAAGGGGGGAGGTTAGGTTTGGTGGACGTGAAGGCCGAGGCCTGGCGTCGAGAAACGTTGTGCAAAGGTAGGTACTTTGGATGTGGTTGAAATTTTGAATCGACTGGAGTGATTTATTAGTATCTGTTGACTGAGGCTCTAGGAATTAGCCAGGGTTTGACGAGTCTAAACGGACTCCGGAGTGAAGGTATGGGAAAGAGAGCAAGGCAGGTCATAGGTAGATGTTGAGCTGCTGGATCCAGGATACCTATTACCGATAGGGGGATCGGGTGGTGACGATTTATCTGTTTTCACTCAGTCTCTATAGCCTCCCTCTTTAATCTTTCCATGTACGCGGCCATCGCTACTGCAAATGCAACCCTTCTCTCGTTCTCTCGGTAGGACATGTCTATGCGCCGGCGTTGGACGCGCGCTGTCATGCATGATTTCCCTGCCTTGCCTAGATAGCCTCGCTGCCTTTGCCTCGATGCCACTGTCCTCGTGTCCCTGACAGGATGTCGCCTCCACAGACGAGTCTCCTCGATCGATTTGAGCGCTCCTGCCGGATAATGAGAGTCGACATATTTCCGTTGCGTCCCCGCGAGCACACGAGTCTTCGGACGCCGGATAGACTTCTGACGAGATAAAAGGTCGCTAGAGACGAACATGAGAGGGTTCTCTAAAGAGTCACGTTAATATATGTATTGCGCTCTTGCTCCATACACAGCTGAGCCTAGGGCATCGCATGCGATCCCGAAAGTCCTGATGCGCCTCGGCGCCTCAGCTCCGAGCTACATAGTAGCGAAACGCAGAGATGTTCATGCGATCGCACCGGTGTTTCTTTCTAGGTTCTTATAATAACTGCCTACCATGAGTGAGCTGACAGTTGAGACCATGTTTGGTGTATCTGGCTGATCAGAACTGGTGAATATGCTGCGTTCAGGCCGTCACACGGTCGTGTATGCACATACCACTCGGCCTGGAGACATTGCACCCCGCCTCGAGGTGGCTAGCTCCTCCGGAGTTGTTGGCTGCCCCGAAGATACGCCCTTGGGGACTGCTGACTCCTTTGGAAGTTGTTGTGTGTTGTGGCATCTGCTCAGTACCAGATCTCAGATTTGAACCGGAACCTCTTGCACTTTCTTGAAGCTACAATACCTCACCTTTCTAGCGTGAGGCATGGACAGGAGATCAGAGCGGAAGACACCTCCGAATGATCGAAGGCGTCTACGAGGATCGAGAACCTCACAGGCTGTTGACTCACGTTTGAACTACTTGAGACATTGTCCATGTACAAAATAGATCAAGAGCGCAGACTTCCCAAGGACTCAGAAGGAGCAATCGCACCCCCAGAGTTCTTTTAGAGCGCAATTGTCATTGTTGCGGTTTTGACTAACATTCATCACTGATCAGTGCCAAGCCCCAGACGCTGGCTCTTATCACACTCTTGGAGTAATAGTTATTTTTTCCTCGTTGGGATGATTGCTCGGTTGTGTCTCAGTAATTGTTACTAGACGTAAGGATGGGTACCCAAGTGGCTAGGTTTATGCATAATCGACAGCACGATGCTCGGAAGCGGCGATCGTATGCCTCGAGAAATTAAATGTGCGTACCTGCGAACATGCTGCTCTGAAGCGGTTCACAAGTCCGCCAGCACACTGCTTCGGGAATATCGGTGCTTCTGAAATGGCGAATAGTCGCGAGACGGCAGCTTCTAATTGGCGACTGACATAACAGATCCATTAAGGAACTCGTCAGAGATGAGCTGAACAGAGCTTATCAGGGAATGCGATCCTCAAACCACGCCATCACACTCGTGACTCCTGTGAGCACACTGCTTATAGGCGACCATTGGTCTTGTACCAAAGATCGAATGGCCGGCCTGCCGACATTGAACTTTGTCGCACACACTGCGAGAGCACTACTCCAAAGCCGAGAGTCGAGACTCGTGCGCTGTCGAATCAAAAATACACTCCCTCCATGCGGCATATACAAAACTCCGTGTACGAAGTAGTTCAGCGGGCACGCCATAGCATAGGCATGTAGCTTTGGCACGCCTGACAACACCACAAAAGTGAACCTCCTTAAAGTTATGAACTCTTGAACAGAACCCACGTATTGCCCGAGGATTTGTCGCTACTCCATCTGAGACTAGATTATATGTTTTTGCCGTGCTCCCTTGTTTTTGTGGGAGATGATCCATTTGACATCAGATGATCAGATTCGTCTGGGCCGGATGCAACGCTCTCGTGCCGCGAAGAAGCATGTTCCACACAGATTGGTTTCCCTTTTACATAGAAGGGGTGCTCAGTTTGGCACCTTGAACACATGCAAAATGTTGCAGATGAGGTCTGGCGCCGTTGGTCAATTTCAACTGGCAGGCCTGGCCATGTTTCAATTTGGTATGATCCACCGTCCCCAGGAATTTAGCTGCGAGCTTGCGGCTAAGGCGTCGCGATTTGGATGTTCTCTGTTGAGATGAGGAAACCGTCGCGATTGGACTCGTTGGCGTTCATTTTTCGCTTGGTTAAGAAGGTGCTTGGTCTTGCCGTGCGCATTTCTCAGTCCCAGAATTCTCCTCGCAGCTAGGCTATTTACTTAGCATTAGGATCTCCGGCATCAGAAATTTACCTCGTGACTCCGATTACAACCACGAGGCTGGCGTATGACTATATATATTTTTTTCCCTACTTGGTGTTGTTGTGCGCGAACTGATCAACAACAAATGGCCAACCCAATCACAAGCTCGGGAGCAGTCCTTCAAAACCTGGCTCAGCAGTGAGTTTGTCGCTTGTAGGTAGAAGGCGGTGCTTCGACGCCGCTATGTCGCTATGAAGTGGCAGAAAGCTATTCCAGCCCACTGATACAAAGATGACGATCCTCTGTGTAATACCCTCTGGGGCATCACAGTCTTCGAACATGTGTTTCAAAAATGCTTTTGCTAGTCCGTCGCTCGTAAGCACCGCAGACAACAATGTATGGTATATATACCACATGCCGAAAGTCTGACTGCATTGAGCCAATGATCAAGATGGCGTCACAGAGTAGGCCCTTCAGTTCTGCATCGGCGAAAGACTCATGATAGAGTCAATTGGCAATTCCTGAAAGGGGAGATCAGACAACGGTAGCGCTATTGAGTCGACGTGTGGCGTGTGTGGCGTGTGTGGCCTCTGATTTCGATTCATGGCAAGAGTGCGAACCTGCTCTTTCACATCTTTGTTCATGCTCCTGCTCTGATAGCGTCCAATTGTCGGGTGATGAAGGTCCACGCAGGCGAATTGCCTACCTACTCGATCTCCTCCTGCATTGAGACTCTGTAGTCGTATGACGGGCGCAAGCAATGGGCCGGGTCGCTTTCCTGCCCTGTTGAGTCCTTGCTGCAGTATTTCATGCTCGCTCGACACTATCACAGAGATAGAAGTATTGCTACAGACAGAAAGCAAAGACAATAACAAGCAAGAAAGGGCCAAGTCGCAGATGAAACGGATAACAAAGAGAGCAGGTTATGTGGACATCTATTCATTTTGCAACAGCATCCCGTCACTTCATCGGCTTAAGTGCATACATTCTCACCGGGAATAGGCGCACCGGTGGCACCTCTGGAAGCCCGCGCTGTTCGTCTTTCCTGATCAATCGAAGTCCCGCTCGTTCAAACAAGGTCCTGAAACTACTATCTTGCCTACATGGATAGAAAAACGGTCAGTTTTCGTTTTCACGGTTCCAGTTTTGGTTGATCGTCATGGTGGCGGGTATGTATGTGATATTGAAGAGGGGAGAAATTGATCCTCTCGGTTTTGGCAAGACAAGGGGTAGAATGAGGAAGAGGATTGGAAGCTTGAAGAATCTCAAGGTTGGAAGTTCAGGTGTCAACAGACCTCGTCACACTGCTGTCTTCCTCATCGAACACGTCGCTGGTGCTTATATTTTCCTTGACGACAATCACACCGCTGTCCGGGCGCAGGACAGTCTTACAAGTTTGCAAGTAGGCGATAACCTCGGCATCCTTTAGGTGACCCAGACACCATTGCGTCCAGATAATGTCGTATTCGGCTCCAGGTTGCGGTTGCCAGTCCTGGAGGCCGACGTTGAATATAGTGCCAATTCCGGCTTGGCCGTGGAGGGTGTCGGTGAACTTGGCGACGGGCTCGATAACGTCTACTTGGTCGGATATTTGTAGGAGGAGGCCCTTGGTGATTCGGCCGATGCTGCCAAAGGCCGGGTGAGCTGATTAGATAACGCGAAAAAGAAAGCCAGCAACCATTGTCTTGTGGCGACGAAGGACGGAAGAAGAGAAGCGCGAGAGTTCAATGAGATGGGATGGGGAGTACCTCGTGAACCACAGCAATAGCAACAACAATAACACTCACCCTGCTCCGGCATCCACGACGCTCTTGACGCATCGTCTACCGCGCTGGGTTCCTATCCCAAGCCTCGCAAGAAACGTACGCGATCCTTGCAGATCTATCCGAGAGATGGACTCGAATCCCTCCCATGACGGTACACCACCCAGCATGCCGTCTTCATCAGCGCTGATGTTGTTCCAATACCTGATGCCGGCCTGAGTGTCGATGGCGTCGCTGACCGATCCTGACTCGTGAGTTTGTGCCATTTCTGCCGGCCGTAAACTGCCCTCGTTTTCGTTGTGCCGGACTTCTGGAGTGTCCCCCGATCAGCTCTCGATCGTAGCGTAAAGTTGAAGAGCTGTCAATTGTTGTAGGGTGAATAGCGCGGCACTTTGAAGTTTGAAGTTTTGAGTCTTGACCCTGGGACTCCCGGGAGCTCGAGCTTTTGCCATTGCCAAATTTGCTGAACCTCTCTCACTTTTTTTTTTGAGCATGACCTCAGAATCTCTACGTGTCTAGGTATGTACATAGTTGCAAACACTGTCACTGCTCAATGTTGATCCACTGTTTTTCTTGCCCCTCAGCCAATTCCGTCTCCAGATTTTCACGTGCATGTTGCCATAGATTCACACAAATACAAGAACAAGCGCGCAAGTCTCGACATGATGAGGATGAATTAGAGGTTTTGCTCGAACCTACCTATATACATATTACAAATCTACCTACACACACGCAAGTTAACAGAGAGGCTGGGCCAACGCAAGCCCCAGATTACCACTGACCACTGACAAGGGCCAGGTTCCAGCGTTTAGGGCTTGGAAGTTGGAACTGATGATAGGTATGTGCCAAATTCGAAACGCAATTCGACGGTGGCTCTTCAAGGATCTGACTCTCTGAATGTCTCAGGCGGTGACACCCAGAATCCAATCGTCAGCGGCTATGTGTATTTGTTTCTGATGAGCCTCTGAACGAGGTCTGTTTCAGTAACGTCTCGCAATTTCTACAAGATACATACACACATACATACTTTAAAGAGGCCTGGGACTTCGTCATACAGATTGTTCTCACTACCGTCATTGATCATAGGCGGAAAAGTTTCTCGATTTAATCACGATATGGCACGGTGCACCTGCCACGTCGCCCCTCTCTTGGTGGGAGGACGATGCCACGATGAGGGGTTCTGATTATCGTAGTGACATGCGAGTCTGACGGGCGCGTTTGGTGTTATCTTGTACAGATTTGACGTGAATTGCCTCCGCCCCCTGCAGACTAAAGTGAGTCCAAGTCATTGGTTGGGGACCAAGTCATCGTACACAATCCGATTTCGAACATCCCGGGACCCGGACGCCAAGTCCAGCCGCCAGCGCCACCGGCAAATTCACGTGAGCGGCATATCGCGATATCAGAAGAGCCAATCGAAGTCATTTTGGGCATGCTCAGTTGTTGAGCTAGGCGTTGGATGGCCTTGCAATGCATGTCGCCAGTTTCCCTGTTAAGATGCTTCCTAGACTCCTAGTTGTGTCCGTATAGAAACGTGGGACGTGCATCTTTCTCTATAAGCTCTCTCATTATAGGGAGTGAAGGGCTGCTCATCTACATATTTGTCACCCGTGTACAATGGACACGGAAATTCCCTATTCAATTACACGACGGGTTTGCCTGCTGGAAAGCTGGAAGGTGATGGGTTGGTACGTAGATGAAAGTGCCTTGTCGCGACGCCCGACGAAGAGTTGGTGAGGTTTACTGTAGAGACTAGATACCTTCTTGGGCCTTGGCACTGAACCCGCCTGAGAACCGCGATATCTCCTGACTACCCCATCGCGGCGCGGCAAAAAACAATCATGACAGCATGTGAGAGATGGAGATACACGACTCTGAATTGTCTCGGTAGACTATGATGGCAATTTATTGGTTAAGTGCTCAGCGCGAGCCTACCGAAGATTGAAGCTGTACCGACATACAAGAAAAGCGAAATTGCAAAGGCGGCAGGAGATGCATGACACCAATGTCCAGAAGATTGAAGGATGGATCACGTCAGAGACGGCAGCTCTTCTGTGCCTGAACCCGCAACGACGAGACATAACGCTCGCATGCCATTAAGCGCTCTAGAGTCCTCGCTGAGCAGATGCCAGACACGCTCATGGTCACTGTGCGTCTAAGTTCTTTTAAAGGCAGTGTCCAAAAACATCTTTCCGATACTGCAGTGGCGAGCTCAGATCGATATCGCCATCAGTTGTGATGGCATGATAGCCGTTTTGACCAGCTTCTTTGCACATAAGATCCCACTCGTCGCCATCTAGGTGTTTACCCCTCGAGTTGCACTAAAAAAAAGGGGGAGGGGCATTAGCATCTATTGTGATCTCTTGGAATATTCCTGTGTCTTGTGTTATGGTCGGAATGGGAACGAGGGCACTTACACGTCCAGAGCCATCGTCGTAAACGGCCTGTCCAAGACAGAAAATTTGAAGGCATCTAGTCAGCTCATCTGTTCCGTTCACATCATATGGCATGATGGTATGCGATTGAGGTATCATACGATTTTTTTGTCTTGGTAATAATTATCGCACACGTAATTGGTGAGGACGGTGTTGTAACCCCATCCGTCTGGATCGTTGAATGACCAGCAATCGCACTCATGGTGGTCTTTCGCCGCCACAAGGGGCAGCAGGAAGGCGAGAAGGCTTATGGCGTGCATAGTGATTGAGTGTAGTAGAGAAACTAATCGTAACGGGAGGATGTGCAGGTTCGCTGGACTGGCATGGACATTTATCAATGAGCGTGGAACGGGTTGGAAATTGGGGTATCCCATCCACGGGCGCAGAGATTCATTATATTATGTACTGATTACGGCACAGGATGTACATATTCCTACGTCTGTTGGCCCTTGGTTTTGACGATAGGTAGGCACCTGTCCTTGTTCAATGACAGGTTTAGGCAAAATGCAGATGCTTCTACTCCGTGCTCCATAGGGTACTCCGTAAGTTCTAGACTTGACAAGTTGACACGAGGCCATTTCACCCTGGTGACTGGTCCGTGCGTTAGTCTTGGCCTGTACACAGTACAAGTGGATGGGAAAGAAAGAGGCATTACGGTGGATGCAACATTCCGAGAAAGCGCATGTGTGTGTATTGACCATCAAATTTATCCGAATTCAGTAATTGTCATATACGACAGTGTCAAGCCTTCATCCTTTGACCAGAAGCGTCTACTAGAACTCTGTTGCTCAAATTCATTGCCTACATACCTACCTATTCGTCCTGTGGCACGTGGCACTGTACATTGTAGGGGCTAAAGTTAGGGAACCAGCATCGTTTATTGCGTTATTCTGGGCCGTGCAGGCTAAATTATCCACGTCTTATTTGGCAGATCATTGAGCCATAGCACTGTATGATTACGAAGTAGGTACATACCTACCTACCTAGGTACTCCGTACTCCGCATGTAAAGAACCAAGATGCTGGGACATGGTGGAGCCGATGGGTTGCGCGCCGCGCGACTCGTACACCGACTGCCCGCTTCTCCGAGCTTGTCACGATGGCATGCCCCACGAGTAGGGCATCTTTGCAACCTCATGATGGAAGGATCTATGAATAACAAGCAGTATATGTAGCTATAGGTATATATGTACTAGAGGCCCAACTGTCAACGATAGAATCGAGGTTGCAGCGTGACCAATCTTGTTCGCTCTGAAAAAGCGCGTTCTACGTTAATGGCCTCATTCACGAAAAAGCTCGTATGTATCTGCGCGTCATACGGAGTAGTATTGGTAGATACCTCCCTATTGCGTACGTTTGGCAAATCTGAAGAAATGTGTGGCGACGCGCATTGCCCAGTCGACACCCGATATAACGATCCGCCATAAGACGATATCCTCACCTTGACGATAATTTTGGGCCTCATTTTTTAAATTTGGAGTTATTTCTCACAGTAAAGCGATCCGATAAAACGATAATCTGATATAACGATGGGGTTCAGGTCACTTTTACGTTATCGTTATATCGGGGCTTGAATTATGGGCATTGGGAACGAGACGTCGGCTTCGGCGGCAAGGCTATGGAACGCGAGGAATAGGCAAATCTCACCATCAAGTCACGTCAAATTATTACATATATGTACCTATTCGCGATCGAGTCATGCTTTGCAAGCATGCATCCAACGGAGTCCACGGTACCTGGATATCTGTGTTGCCGGCACCTCCGCCGCTCCGCGTGCTCAATCATGGCAATGGGCACATGGAGGTCCATTCCTTTTTTAGACCCCGACTACGAGAAGACCCATGAGTCATAACATACGGAGTACATACATACGGAGTATGTGATACCTAGGTAGGTACTTCGTACCTAATCTTTCGATACCCGTCGCGGCGGTCGTGTGGCACTGGTATAAGTATATACTGTACATACCTATTCTGTACTCCGCGATTCGCAACGTATGTATGTATGTATATATGTAGGTACATACCTACCTGGTATGTAGTCAAGAACTCAAGAGTTAAGACAAATATAGCCAGCCGGGTAATATTGGAGCGTTATGCCGCGACTTGGCCACGCGGAGATGCCGGCACTAGGTTCGCAATTCCACAATTCCACAAAAAGAATGCTTGCAACATGCGCGATCATATATTAATTTCGAGTTTTCTAGAAATAAATATGACTATAGCCGGCGTCGTATTCTCACACAGAACTTCAGCCATCATCATGTTCCAACTTCAGTCATATGTAGGTATGTACTCCGCACTCTACGGAGTACTCCGTATGTAGGTACATACATAGGAAATGCACTGCAGTCCGATGAAGCCCCTGCAATTACGTTGTACCGGTAGATTTCTCGGCGGGTCTTCCGAAGTTCCGCAACCCCAGTTTCTGGGGGCCTTAGATGTACCGGAAACTACGGAGTACTGCCTATGTACATACTCCGTAGTATATATGTGTGTATCTGAGCAAGAACTCCGTAATCTACTCCGTACCTAGGGTAATGTTCCAGCCTTGCCCACACGTTTACATACATACATACATACATACATGGTAATAGGTACTCCGTACTCCGTACATGCTTCGCGAAAGGTAAATTAAGGATTATAAGACGACGTAGGTAGGTACATACGTAGGTAGTTTACATATAGCCGGCTCTGAAGTTTGCGCGCCGTCTCGAGTCGAGATCCGAGACAGCCGTGTGTGGGTCCGGCTATGCGTGGAGAGAATGGAGGCCTACTAGTCCACTCCAGTGCAGCCATCATCCATGACATTCCAGGCTATGTATATTTGCTGTCATGGAGTCCGGCGGATCATCCAGCGTTGTCGCTGGTGCACTCCTGCGGGCTCATAGCCACTGTCCGAATAGGCATCGCGTCAGCGATTCGATGCACGTTGCATGGCTCGCGGGCTCTCCTTCTGAAAGTGATGATCTGATTGTAGCGGTGCTCTTGGTCGCTTCAATACTCCGAATCTTAATGTCCGACTCAGACGCCGCTTGAGCGCAGATGTAAGCTTTGCTTGCTAAATAGTCGAATCCTTTCCAACAGAGAAGAGGCTGGCATTTGAGGTATATACCTACCTATGTACTCCGTATGTATGTAATTATACATAGGTGTGAAAGCAGAAGGCACAGGCAGAATAGGTAGGTAGGTAGGCAGGCGTCCGAGTCAATCCAAGGCCGAGCCACATGACGTGAATTCGTCTGAATAATACTCCGTAAATTGTAATAAATCAGATCAACCCGGGTATCCACAGTTGTCATCCACACATAGGTATACATGCATGTACTACACGTGGCGAAACGCCTGGGGTAGCGGGCAAGTCACAGGAAAGCGGACATACGCTGTAGGTACGTAGTACATATGTATGTACTTATGTACGTACAGAGCACTCTGTATGTATCTATTGTACGCGCAATTCAACTCTACGGAGGTACATTATAACATACCCCCTAGATCACTATTGTGCGCGTGGTACATACGCGCTTCCTTTCCTTACTTGGTCTCTGCTCACCTTTTTGCGTCTTTTGGCATGTATGTACTCCGTACTCCGTATATTTGCTCAAGACTCAAGAGCCTAACACACAAAACAAATCGCAAATTCAGCCTATAATGAACGGTGTTGGCCCCTTAATTTTGCCCCTTGCCTTTCTGGCACCAACATACCTAGGTAAAAGAAACGATTCTTTATTTCCTTCGTCAAGATCCTGTTGTCAAGGTAAGCCTGACTCAGCCGAACTAGGTATGGCGTGGCTTTACTCCGTAGAGCAATAAAGTATACCTGGGCCTGGAAACTTCGGCTTCCTACGAAGTACATGATAGGTACTCTGTACTCCGTACTGTGTGTGTATGTAGTATGTACAGAGTACCTACCGTTCCTCTCATTCCCATGGCCGGCGCAACGAACAGGGGTGTGCACTGTGCTACGGAGTACTACGAGTCTAGAAGCCGTCTCTGCATTCTGCCTAAACAATCACTGAATAAGGACGGATGATATCGCTAAGAGATACAAGATACCCGGCCTGATGTATGCATTATAAGAAACCTGTCGCTCGATTGTAAATGTGTTCCTCCACGCTCCTCCTGAATATCCTCACCAACCTCGCACTCGACACTCTTACGCTCCATCGAACCATCGAGACGAAGTATTGAATCGTTTTCTCTCTCAACACTAAACCACCATGCGCGCCTTCAGTCTTCTGGCTTTCCTCCTGCCCCTTGTGGCGGCCAGAGAACACAGACAGTGCGCTTGCCGGTCATGGTCAAATGACCAGGATGGATGGAGCCTTGACCGGGATCTCACCCAGACCGTCTGCAAGAAAGATTTCTATGACGTTGTATGATTGATTGCCACAGAAAACCGTCTCCGAGCGAAGATAGAATATGTGCTGACTAGGTTGTTACCTCCTCTTTCTTTCCAACAGGCCAAATGGGACGATAGCACTGGACGTGTAAGTGTCTTGCCTTTTTACGGAATCCCCGCCCCTGATACAAGAACGGAGACACATTGGCAGAGAACAAAGTAGACGTGAACATAGGGGCTAACCTCTTCCTTTTAGTGCATCGTTTTCCCCGAAAGAAAGATTGACGGCGATTTGTGGGAGGGTAACTGCATTCAAATTGGTCAAGTCAACGGCTTCCGTTCCTTTACGAGTGCAGGAGACCTGGACATGACCTCGCCAATCAAACATGTTATCCATGCCGTGGGAGATTGCTTCCATAGCTAAGACTACTCATGTATTGTAACCAATTTTCATCATCTACTTCGGGACCCTGCTGGGCTCCCAAGACTCGAGACGCTATGTCGTTTGGTAGCAAATTGAAGAGCTCTATCTGAAGCGCAGGACTGCGAGTGTAACTAGCTACTACACTGCGACAATGACCATGACGTCCCGGCGTGACCAGGCTGCTTCCATCTCGTACCATGAAAGTTCTGACGGTCTTGCCCAGGGCCCCAGTTCATAGGTTTTCTGCCATGATGCGCACAATTTGACAAAATCTCCATCAGTCCTTGACATGTTAGCTGTTGTGGCTGGAAGAAGAAGGAGAGTGCAATCGAGAGAGCACCAATGCTCTGACTCATGCCGTCGGTCCCGCATACTGCGTATTTCGCAAAACTGTCGAGCGATTAGTTATACCTTCACTACCTACCTAATGTACCTTCTCTTCTGGTGAGTCGGTTGAAAAATGTCTACTCCGCATGTGACCAGTCATCTACTGCATACTCCGTATGTAGCGTTTTACCAGAGGTAGGTACCTACCCTACCATTGATTAAAACGCGACAGGTTCACATCACAACCTCTCCCTGCCACTGTGACTGTGACAAGGGCCAGTATCTAGGACTAGGAACTGAGGAATGTCAGTTCAGAACGTGATGATCGACTGTGACTCTACAAGGAACTCTAGACTAGAGGCGTATCCTCCCTCTGAGTCCTCGAGGTGGCCAGCGATGATATACACACGAATCGCAAGTGTCCTCCTCACTGTTCCTGCTGCAAATCTGGCTACCTGCCTGAGTATCTCGAGTGTGCCGGCAACCGCTATGCAGGTATACGACCGGCAATCTCTGTGCCGAGAAACGCTGTGTAGGGTCGCACATAAGACGCGCACCTCGACATTTATTAGTTATTCTGCAAGATGTGTGAGTCTTGGTTTAAGATTAGGTGCCAACATCCGCAATTCCGCCATTTTTGTGTTCGATCTCCTTCACCGTGCTCACTGTGGTGGTCAGAACCTGCGATGCCGAGTCGATTCTCGTAGCCTTCACAGATGGGGACGGCCGTGATCGTGATGCCTCCCTCCTTCCCTTGTCTCGTCCACGGCCTCGTGTGATGTTCCTGTTTCTTCGAGACACGCACTGTCTCTGCCTTGTCACTTACAAACGGTGAGTCGGTGACGTTGGCTTGGCTTCGAAAATCGGCTACGGCGGCGCGTCGGCTGCGTCTGTGACTCGCAAAACTCGAAGTCAGCTGCGTCTGCGCCGGGACAACGGGCTGTAGGGAATTTGGCAGCGAAGAACTCTGTGACAGATGGAATACCGTCGTGTCGTCATGGCTCATGGGACGTGACGGTTAAGGCACATCGGGATCGCTTTCAAGGGTCGGCCGCGACGCTAGTCTCTAGAGCCTGTATGACTGACAGCAACTCGAAGACGGATTTGATCCTGCGGCATTTCTGTTGAATGAGTTGCGAGGCCGATCACGCAGGTTGCGATTACGGACGTATTTAGGGTCTTGTATTCGGAGAAGTGGCTGACCGTAGTCCTTGAAGTCATGGTTACTTGATGTCTTTATGTCGGCTCGTAGGGGGGAATGCAAATACATAGGTAAGATCATGCATGCATGCATGCAATAACGAAAGGCTTATATTCAATCTTGGTTGTTCTTGGCTTGTCCATCTTCCAGATGAAGATAGGATCGAACTATACCATTTACCAGTGGCTCGTGGTGTTGGACTAGACCGGTCGCATTCCATACTCCCTTCCTGTGTGATCAGTCTCAACCGCCGCGGTATGTCCTGTCTAAGACGGCTGCGACTATTGGTAGTATGTAGAACGGTTCCAACACTTTGGTTGATTGAAGCCTTACCAGGGACTTCTTCGGCTATCAGCGCGGTAAGCGTCTTTGCAGGTCGAGGGTCCCATCATGATATGCGACGTTGATGAATTTGGTCATGTGAAATGAACAGGTATTAGTTGGGTACGTAGATAGGACTTTAGGACTCTGAAAAAGGTATGTATGTAGTAGAGCATTTTGGCAGAAACAGTGCGCCGAGTAATCCCATAAAGTTCGCCGAGCAACGCTCTTTGAAAAGTGGTTCGAATACACGTAACACGCCACGCCCCACGCGTTCGCTTTGCTCCGAGCCTCCGACAATGGTCAATGTCGTGCATGATTGGCATTGTCTGTTATATTGTTTCCCCTTGCTTGCCAATTGTCCAACATAAATTGTTGCGAGAACTTGCTTGGCATTTGTTGGTATTTCGATCTCGAGGCAACTTGCGCAATAGCTAGACTGTAGATTCTTTGCTCGTTATATCAAGCGCAAGAAAAAGTGCAAACTTTAGGTAGGTGAAGTCGGCTAGTACAGAAAGATTCGTTTTCATCACACGGCGGCGATCGGCGGTGCTTTCTATCATGTATTTTGCGCGCCCAACGATGTACTCCTCGTAAAGCTGCGACGTGATTGGCTGCAGCTTCCCGTCAACCCCCTGTTAGTAGGCTGTCAGTGACATTGATGATTGAGCCTACGGTTGCTGAACAGCGATATGTAACCGCTTTAAGTAGAGCGGGGTGAAAGGAATCATGTACTCCGTAGGGGAGGGCACCTGCCTACGTTGGAAGTTTCATTAGCTTTTCAGAGGAAGGAATCCGTTAATGCCGTGAGGCCATTTAGCCGCCTTAGAATGTTGGCCCTCAATCCTGATATATACCTACAAGGTATGTATCGATGTTGCTAAAGTTGCATAAAATACGGAGTACGTCTCGGCAATTTGGCCAATGGCAACCGCCTCAGCGATTGACCCAAAATGGACGTACAACCTAGAAGGAAGTAACATATTATGTACTCCGTATGTCACGGATTACGGAGTTAACTTGTGCGTAATTTATCATGCGCGGGTACCCGTCTCTCTGGTCACTGATTAGCCTTTATTATACTACTCCGTACTACGGAGTAGTATAATAATAAAGGCTGAAGTCGTGTATACCTTTTCGCTCGGAGACTGAGGCTCGTTGGATGCTACATGTAACATACATACTAGGTAGTAGGTACTGGTGGGCGATTCAATTTCATCCCCCCCTACCTTTACCCACCAGTAGCTTGCGGGTTTGGGCAATGTCAAAGTCCTGGACCGGCGATGTGCGGCCAAACGGGCGTCTTACTCGATCATAAGCTGTTAGGCTTTAGCTGTCAGAAAATCACACATCAAACGTACCGTTGAAGCGTTGCCACAAGGTGCAATAGAGTGAGATACAAGTTACAACAGAAGTATCCAGGCAGGCGTACACAATTAATTGTACGGGCGACGCGTCGGGCACATACAAAAACTGAAGAGAGAAAAAAGCTTCACGACAAGTACCTAAGTACCTCGACATGCCGGTCGGTGTGTCGATGGTTTAGTATATACCAATGGTTAGCGTCTGGTGTGGTGTACAGGCCTCACACCAATGGTGTGGTGTGGTATGGTGTGCCGGGTGGCCACACTATGGTATACCATGGTGTGACCCAAAGGGATGCCGCTAAGCCCAATTGAGCTTAGCGCGGCGTCTTTCGGCAGGCTGTGGGATACTGCCGGCCGGAATATACTTGGTACATCGCGCAAGCCTCGTGGAACCTCATGGATTTCACTCTAATCGTCTGTGCACCGCACGCCATTCTCTTACCTACCTACCTAGATCTCTTCCTATCAACACAATCTACATACATACATATTTTCAGTATTGAATGAACCCCATGATATACTCCAAAACCAAGTTACGCTGTACCTATATCAAATTACCCTACACCAGATCACCCCTGTCACACCATGGTATACTATATACAACAAGAACAACAACAACAACAACCATGGTATACTATTGGTACCCCTGATGTCACACCATACGACACCATGAGGCATGGTGTGGTGTGGTTTGAGGGGTCATACCATACCACACCACCCATTGAGAGCACTGTGACCATACCTACATATGTACTCAAAGAGAGTCGAGACTCAGAGCCGAGACCTGGGCAGCATCGGTTAAAAGCTTAAAACTAGTAACTTAAAAAGAGTCGATTGCGGAGTACACTCCGTAGGTATGTAAATTTAGTAAAGGTTCCCATATACATACTCCATTTGACTAGTCAAGGGTCAGGACTCAGTAGCCCAGGTACCTACATAGATGAAAATATGCTTGTTACTTGTATAAAACCCAAGACCATGTCCGCTGGTGGGTGGAATTGACCGATCTTTCATACCACCAGTAATCTTGATCAGTTCCATCGTGATCTCGCAATCATTGCCCCCATCGTCAACTTCAAGATGAGACTTCTCACCATACTTTCGCTTGCTTCCGGAGCTTTGGCACTAGCCACCGGACCGGTCAAACAACCCGCTGACCATCAGCTTGTTGAGGGTGACGCGTTACTCAACACTGAAAATGCTGTCCTTGCAACAGAGTAAGTCGTTGCCCCCGAACGACGCCAACCCCGTGCGTTTACATCGGTACACAACCACACGACTGACGTCTTTTGTACCCGACGCAGAATTACCCCACGGGATGAGACAGTGTCATCGTCCGAAGTAGACAAACGAATGCCAGGCGTCCAGGCGACTGTCCGCATTCCCACTGGACCTAGTGATCCGACAACAGTCACAATAGCCGGCATCACAGTTACTTTTATCGTGGCGCAACGCTGGATTAAACAAGCAGGCAAAAGTGTTTTTGAGTTTACTGTCAAAGGTGTGGGATTTACCAATCGGAGCCACGGGAAAATGATTGTTCAGGGCCTCGTACAGGGGGTCGAATTCTTCACCATGCGCATGAAAGAGAACGTCGCGAGATTTGCGGACAATCCTCCCATTGGAGCCGACGCATTCACGCTGGTTGTGACTGCCGTCGATGATGAACTGTAATTCATTACACTATCAGTTCATACACGGCTCTTTTGTTTGGGTAACGGCTTTTCATTTTCAGAAAAGTTCAGCCCAGGAATGGAAACCATCCGGCGTCTATGTACCTAGATTCAACGTTACGGCACCATTAAATCTGTTCATGTCACCCGTGTCATGACCCATGTACCTATGTACATATCTCTGAGATAGAACCCTTCATTCTCTACCCACTTGTCATCAGATATATCACTGTGTTCGTGTGCTTTGCCTCCATAGCTTTGTGCTTCCCTCCCTCCGGGCTCTCTCGTGCCGTTTTCCGTCCCCGGAGTCTGGACAGGTCTCGACTTCGAGATTCGTGTTTTGCATTCGTCCTTAAGCACTAGGAAATGAAAGCTCTTGACCATATGCCCGGGGCAAAGTCCAAGGATCATCCATTACACAATGTGCTAGCCAAATGTAGACGCAATCATGTATGGTGATAGGTATAGTTAGAGTCTCCTGGGCTGTTTCATTCCTGTTCGCCTTCAGGCTCACACGCTCATGAGAGGAACTCAGTGCCCACATCGCCGTAAGCTACAACCAGCCCCATCTCTTGAGTCTGACCCGGCGAAAAGAAACAATGAATTGAACGAAACAGAATTGTCATCCCGTTGCTCGCCCGTATTCCTCCGTGATAGCCTATCCGCGGCGCTGTCGCGGCGCGGCTGGAGCAGGCCGCTGGATCATTGTGAACACATACCATCACTCGTGCTTCCTCTGAAGTTTCTCAAACCGTGATAGCGCCTCGGTGTCCAAAAAGTTCCATGGAGACTGCACGTATCAACCCACTTCACGAGAAGATTAACCCCACCTCCTTCCAAGTTGAAGTTCCTCTAGCGTTCTTGCCAGCATTTCTTCCACGGCATACTGTCTGTGATGGCAACCAACCTGGTTGCCGTGAAACACCGGGTGTTACCTCTTGGTCTTGGAACGTCTAGTCGTACCGTCATTAGTCAACGGATTTGTTTCAGGACGGAATCATCATGATGGCGTGGTAGAAACTTGCGAGGGCACGTCGCATTCGAAAGAGAAGAATGATAGGAACTTTAGGAACTTTAGGAAGAATAAGTGGGAGCTGTCTGTACTTGTGGATGCTTGTGATTGTATTATCAATGGGAGTCGGAAGCGATCTTGTCCATCTTGACATGAAATGGACATGTGAGAGGTTGACTTTTTCATATCCATCATATGATCGACATGGACACATATCAGACGTTTGTGAGTTGGGATTCTCCATCTCCGCATTTTCAAACATTGGATACTCCGTGCGTTCTTTTGGCACAGACAGGTGCTGTTGTTCCTCATGAAAAAGAAGAAGAGAATACCTTGAAGAGATAAGGTAGATTGAAAAGAAGAAATAACAACAAGAAATGGAAACAAGAGAAAAGGAGACGGAGTGGAGAAAGCAGAGCCGAGAGATCAGCTCCACGTCGGTCCCCTAGTTTTATACCTTGAGCCACAACGTGAATACACCCTTCGCATACTCGACAATCTCGTCACCCCCGAGCTTGCTCTCGCCATATAACCTGTCCACAAAGGAAATCGGCACTTCGGCAACCGTGCATCCCATAGCCTTGGCGCGGACCATCATCTCCATCTGGAAGGTATACCCCTTGCTCTCCGTGCTCGTAATGACCTTCTCCAGCACCGACTTCTTATATAATCGAAAGCTGCCGGTCAGGTCGCTGACCCCAGGACGCAGCACCGTGTCGGCGAACAAGTTGGCGCCACGACTGACGAACTTGCGCTTGAGGTCCCAGCCGAAGACGCCGCCGTCGCCGGCGTACCGCGTGCCCGTGACGATGTCGTAGTTTCCCTTTGCCTGCAGGGCAACCATCTGCGGAATGAATTTGGGATGATGCGAGAAATCGGCGTCCATGATGATGACAAAGTTTCCCGTCGCGAACTGCAACCCATGTACATATGCTGTTCCGAGGCCGAGCTTGCCCGCACGGGGTTTGAGGACGACGTGAGGGGCGTAGGCTTTGGCGAGTTGGTTGGCCACTTCTTGGGTACCGTCGGGGGAGCCATCATCGACAATGATGAGTTCCCAATCGAGGTTGCTGTAGCAGTCCTTGCATTAGCTCACACACGTTTAGTTCCGGTTTGTAAACACGCAAGATGGAGGGCAATGCGAAAAGAGTCCGGACAGGTCTTATTACCTTTCCGTAAAGGTGCGGTTCAGCAACCAGGTAATAATGGGCAGGTTCTTGCGCTCATTGTACGTCGGAAGGATCACCGAGTACTTGTGAAGGGACTTTTTGGCGACGGCCATTATGCAAGCTGGGCTTTAAGGGCAGACGATTGAAGAAGTTGGAAGAACGAAGAAACAAAGGCCCAAGGGAGGGAGAGGGGGGGCGAGGAACGAGGGACGCAATGGGTGCACCGCGCAGGCAATCAAAAGAGCGTGGTCAAGTCAGTTCAGCACGAGATGTGTCGAGTCGCGATGGCAATTCCAAGAGTCGAGGTCGTGTTGCGCTGCTGTTTTTGGCCAACTGTTACGAGTCACGACTTGCGATACATAACACCCTGAGACCCTTTGGTGGGTTGACGCGTTTGGGTCCTTGGGAGCTCCCCGGCGAGTCCCTTTGCCTGACTAATAAGAAAGGGGTAAGCAATATGTACTCCGTAGGTACCTAGGTACCTAGGAGAAATGCGGAGAAAGAGCGGGGGTGACTCGTGAGTCGTGAGTCCCTGAAGTTTGAACTGTTCACACGGCGATTCAAAGGACAGGAAGCATTAAAAGGGACAACTGGTTCCCTCTTTCCTGAAGCTGGGAAAGCAGAGGCCATTCCCGTGATTGAGAGACAAAATGCTTCATCGTTGCTCATCTCGACTTCATCTTTCGCGTGGCGTGTTCGAGGCACGCATCTCGCCTCACCTCACGCCACGTGAGGTTTGTACATATATGTACATACTTCCAAATTTCCAAAGACGTCGTTGACCTCCAAATCTTAGAATCGACTAGAGAATACGGAGTACAGAAACTTGATATCTGTATAGTTTTACAGCGACAACCGACCTATGTACCTACCTACCTACTTGAGGAGGGCAACATCATGTATGTTATGCGACTCTTGCCCTCATTCGCAGCCTTCACTATGCTGTGATCCCTCTCAGGACTTCACCGGAAAACAGTGTGAAAGTGGGTGTTTCTCGTGCAGAGACGATACATGTCGATAACACGGGGTGCGTAATCACACACGACAACTGTCAACAATATGTCATTGATTCTACCACGATGGCGAGACATTTCATATGGAAGCGATGGTATCTATTGTCCACCATGCAACTAGATATTACAAATTAAAAAATCTACAACAGGATATAGACTCAAGAAAAATAGAAGAAAAGACCGGACAGCACTCCCCCGGTCAAACCCCTTCTTGGAGAGAAGAAACAACAATCACGACTTGTACTTGAGGATAAAGCTCAGTGTGGGAACCACATCCCAGTCCTGCGGCTTTGACGCATCCCCAAAGAGTCTAAGAGCCCGTGCCACAAATCGGTACTGGCCCTCAGGCGCATACTTGCCCGACTCAAGCTTGCCATTCCAGGGAACGGCGGTCCATCCCCTCTCATTCAGCTGGCTGGAAACAGCCGTTGCCCAGCGCAGGATGAGTCCAGTCGATGCCTGAGTCGATCACGGCTATCTTGACGCCTTTGCCGGTGATGCCCTTGGCACGCAACCTGTCCACCTGCGTCATCACGTGCGGTGCGAAGGTGTCTTTAGGTAACGTCCCATCTCGCATGACAACCTCGCTATTTAGAGACGCGCCGACAACCCGGGCCTTGGTGGCCGTATTCGCCGAGAGGATTCTGACGGGCCACATCTGCTTTACGGCAGACATGGCAGCAATTTCCTTGGACCTTTGCTCCGCGCCTGCAACATTGTGGAACTGGAACGACAAGCCTCGAAAGTGCTTGTGATCGAACGCCATGCGAGCTGAGGCCTCATCACTTATGTGGTCGAGAACTGCCGCATGATCCTGTGATTTGGAAGAAGTACGGAGTCAGTTTAAGAAAGAAAGCGGATGAAGAAAGACTTGGAATTCAAATTGGCAGAACACGAAAATTCCAAGGACAGAAGATATGTTTTACAAACGTGACCATCTTCGAGTTCGACGATATAGGCTCCTGGTATACTGTTGGCCACAGCCACGGCCGCATACGCCGCCGCGACGAGACTGGTATTGAGTGCGGGACGCACCATGGCGTCGGAAAGCGGTCACCTGGAATTCCAGGTCACCAGACTATAAGAGAGCGACGAAAAGAGTGTCGGGTGCCAGAAACTGAAAAAAAAAAAAAAAAAAATAAAAAAAAA